>JAPYZN010001551.1:0-16315 GCA_030522865.1 Psyttalia lounsburyi | reverse complement strand
AGTTTCATGTTCAGAGAGCGATATTGAAATTTATTCGCTGAAGGAGTAATTTCAATTTGCAGTATTTTATTTCCCAGTGTACGTGTTTTTTTCGAAAATAAATGAACAGGAATTAACGGTTACATTACCATTGATTTTCTTAACAATTTGAACATTTTTAATGTTGAAAATTGATGAAATTTCAATTAGGTTGCTCGATTAATTTAATATTAAAAAATCTCTTGAGCTAGATTTTCCCAGTGCTAATTAGTTTCTCTGTAATAATTGAACAGAAATTTACAATTTCGGATGATGGCTCCATGAACTTTTGTGATTTTTTAAAATAATAATGGAATTCTTTGATAAAAGAACTGTATCTAACTAAAAGTCAACTGTACTGCATCAATGATAATTGTGAGTTATTTCATGCAGGTGGGAAAACAGCATGAATTTTATACTCTGATGCTCGTCCTCATATGTGTATCTATAGGACTTCAGGTAAATTGAAATAAGCAAATATTCAAAAAATTTCGTCTGCACAAGAAAATCATTGTGATCATAACAATTTTTTCGAAATAAATATTCATCACATGTTTCATCAGTTGCATGAATAATGCAAACAAAATTGCAGAACTCACTTGAAGCAATAACTCAAGCACTCGCAGAAAGAAGAGAAGAACGCTTGACAATTTCGTTATAAAAATGACGCTATAATATAAATTTCTTATTTTACTCAAATTATTTATGAAATAGCTCAAACCACATGGAATTACTCGTATATTATTATATTGTGCACCCGTAGCACATACCATTTTTTTTTACCTCGCGCGTTCACTTTCATAGACTACAGGGTGAATGAGGTTTTTTCTGCACCAAGTTCGAAAAGTGGTCTTGTGTAACATTATACGTGAAGAAAAAAATGTTTATCAAATCTGGTCGGAATGGTTTCAACTCTTTTTTTCAATATAAAAATAGTATATTTCGATACGAGTGCGAGAAACGTGCTTTTGAGCTCGTGGCAGATGTATAGCACGAACCGAAGGCGAGTGATACAATCCCCCGTGTATTTTAACATTATCGGAATATTTCCCGATAATTTCCCTGCAAAACTGGAACGAACTTTCGTTCGTTGGCCGGGAAGCTTGAGGGCAATATTGCGATTCATTTTGACGGTTGAGGGATATTCGATATTCGGCGGAGAATTTTTCGGGCCGGACTGGATTTTGACTAAACGGAGGATAATATTGGAGGGCGCAAATACGCATGCTAAGCACGCTTTGATTTACTGAAATCACGGAGAATTCTCAAGAGTATTTTGTATCACAACACCAGAAATGATCTCTGAATTTTACTCAGGTCGTACACGCAAGAATACTTTACGCACGTAAAACTATCTCGAAAAGTCAACTGTTCAGGTTGATCTTATGACAAGACGGATTCAAAGATCCTACATCACAAGAGCCACTATTATTGAAACAATTAACACGCGCGCACTTTAAGTGGCTTCCAAATTGGTCCAATTGCCTCGGAAGACTGAGCAAAACCGTAAAAAAAAATCTTTGTAACATACAGATCCTGTCGGGCTTCTTGTCCCTGTCCTTGAACCTCATGTTGGACCGACAGATGGAGGACTCAAGGAATGGGTACGCCGTTGAGTGGATCGGCCGGTTGCGAGTTGCTCTAAGCTTCATTGTTTTCTTGGATAACATTATGATAGCCGCATTCGATCCGATGGGTCTCTCTTCGCTGTTGTTGTTCGACCCTCCCGAGGGCACTGAGTTGATGCATTAATCGACAAAATAAAATACTGGGGCAAAGCGGACCCCTGGAATCCTCATCATCAATCCTCATCAATTGGTCCATTTTATCCTGTGCTCCCCTGTCAATTAATTTTTTTTAAATATCGCATTATGAATATTCGTTAATTATCAGACACTTGCGTTGCAATTGGATCAATTCGATGGCATTGCGAATGTTTGTTTTTTTATACATGAAGAGGAACGCACGAAAATCATTGAAATGCGCAGGCCATCGTGGGTCTACTCTTCATTGCTGTCGGCGGGTTAGACATCAATCGAAGGAGGGACCAGTGGGCTGCTAACATCATTAACGACCTCATTTTAATCGGGGTGTTTGTCATCAGTCTTACTAATGTCGTCATATCGGGCTTCGGCATGGAATTCAGTAATAAACCGAGAGAGGTGCTTACTGGGGCTAATTACGCTGTTAGGAGAGGCGTTGCGGTGCTATCAGATTAGATTGACAGACGCACGAGAAATTTCATAGAAATTCCTGGCAAATTCACGTGACAATTTTACTGGACTGATTAGCATTCACTTTGATATTGGCTTCTGAAAAGTGAAGCATTTTATTCGTATGTTTAATTTTTCGGATAAAATAAAGAGGGATGAAAAATCGTAGAAAATTTGAGTTCTTGATATTAAGTATTTCCATAATTTTTTTCTTTCATACAGCTTCTAATAGAAACGGCCAAAACCTAAAGGAACCTTGAACAGCATACCAATACAATTGACGAGTGATTTCGCTAGGAGTTTCTATTAATTTTTTTCATACGTGCAGGGGTATTGAGGGGAGACTATTATAGTTTTCAAAAGTTGAAGGCAATAATTGGAGTGATATTTAATTTTTTTTTTGAAACCTCGCAATATTATATTCTGAATTTTCCAATAGCCCGGAGACTTTAAAAACTAATAGTCATCTCCCTTCAATAATAATCCATTATTTTCATTATTCACTCTTTCTCTGTCCATTTTATTTATTTTAAATACTGATTTTCATTAGTATTTTATTTTTTGTTTTTAATCATTAGATCCTCCAAGTTATGATTTTTGTATTCCTGGGTTCAAGCCTCAACATAAACAAACAGCCAGACCAAAACAAGGCAAACTTGTGGAATAACTTTGCTCTTTTATTATTGGTTTTCACAGTTGCAATAAACATTGCTATTTCAGTATTCGAAATGCGGGAATAATCATAACTAATGTCAATTTTAAAAATGAGGAAACAGTGACTCAATGTGAGTTCAGCTCAATATATATCAATTTGTAATAAACTAAACTAAACTGAACTTCTGGAAAATATAGAATAATGCAACAAGTGCACTTATCAAATATTTATGTATTTGTAGACTTGAAATGGAAAATAAAATTTTGACAATATAATTTTTTTCGCGTTTTTACATTTTAAGACTAGACTCATAAAAAAAGGAAAACGAGAAGATTATTCCACTCCCAAGGTTAAAGACCCTTATTTATCCTAAAACACAATACAATAAATTATGAAAAAAATGATTTTCCATAAAATGAAGATTTTTTTATTTGTGTTTAAATATAAATTAATAAAATTCTTTTCTCAATATTTTTAATAAATTAACAAGTGATAATTGGGGGATGAGTTGATAGTGGGCACAGCTGACGTCATTTTTTCCCGCCTGCAACAACAAAAAAAAATCATGAAATCATGATTATCATCAATTACCCATTAACATAATTGCATCATTTACTGATTATCTATTTCTGATTTCTCATCTTCTTCTGGAGTCAAATGCTCGACAAACCCAACCATCGTCAAATCTCACTAATAATAACCAATATAACTATTAATAATGACAGGAAATTTAATCAACAAAAAAAAATCAATCATCCCAACGACAATATTTTCCCAGATTTCATCATCACAACTCACCTTTTTTGCCACCTTTATTCCCGCCTTTCGCGTCGGCCTTGGCCTCCGATTTGCCCGACGCAGGCGCAGCAGCACCGCCCTTCTTATTCTAAAATATTATCAATAATCGTTAAAGTGCAATTGACAATAATTGACTTGATTAAATAATTCGAGGACAAAAACTCACATCTCCTCCCTTGCCACCACCTCCCCCACCCCCACCACCACCACCACCACCTGAACGTAATTATTTTATTTTATTTGAGTGCAGACTTGCATCTTCGCACACAACAAATGAGTTCCGTGAAAAATCATTTAAAAAATAATTTTTTACAATCCAAAATTGTTTAATGCCAGCTTTTATTGCGCCCTAGCCTTCAATGTCAAGTGCAATCGCATTGAATTTTCTATCGTTAATTTAAAAATAAATACTACGTTCTCGCCAGAGATGAAGGCAATATCGAGTGAAATAGATTAATTTATATTGAATCTCACCTTTTCCCTTTCCCATCTCTCACCACTGCAGATTTTCCGAGTCCGAGATAATTGAAAAATTTGACGTACCACTTCTCAAAACAAAATGTTGCACTCCAACGTAAGCTCCGGCAATGGCGCCTGCACTTACCTTTGTTTCATGCACAGCGCGCAGTATTCGCCGTAATGTTTTGCCACCCGTTTACCACCCCCCCGCCACATCCGGTGGGGGTGGGGTAGAGAGCCATCCCAGTGACGATGTACCGAAGCTCGGGAGAAATTGAGGATGATATAAACTGCATTTACCACTGAAGCGCTGAGCTTTTTAGTATCAAATGGGAGCATTTGACGCCCTTGAATCTCGTCACTATTTAGAGCATCCGATTACGAGTGACACTTGCCAAGTGGATCGGTTTGAGCACTTGCATCTGTACATTACATCTATACTTGCTTTCTAGGGGTTTGGAATGAATTGGCATTTTTTTGGGAACAAAATTCAATTCTCGGCGCTTTAAATATGATTTTTTACGCTTTTCCCAACCCCTTGCGTACAGTTTTACAAATGAAATCACTACGAAAATTTAAGACAAGAAGACTATTAATAATGGAAAGCCACTCGCTAATCTCGACTTTAAATTTCGTTTCATTTACTGCTTTTAAAACTGATGGCAAAAGATATGCGCGCAGAAACCTTTATTAGAGATTTGAAATACGATATAAGAATGAAAATCAGTTTTATATCCTTTTGTTCACATTTGTTTACTTTATTTGCAAAATAATCAAAATGTTTAGATCTATAATGAGGTCTTGAGATAAACGCCTCGGACGTTCATATTTCTAAATGCATTTTTCCTCTGGGCGGATTTTTATTTTGCAAAATAGAATTTAAATTTACAAATACACTCAAAAATGTGATTTCTATATTTCTCCAAAAATATTGAGAAATTTATAACGTAATGGGATTAAAATTTTAATTATAAGAATGACGTTTAAACATTACTATTCTATTTATTTACAAAATCTTTAAAAAATCCATGAAAGATCATTACAAATGTTTAATTTAATTAGGTGTTTTAGGTATAAATTCCAGGTATTTTATTACTTCACTACTTAATATGTGTTATAAAAGCTACACAGAGCCATTAACCAGAGTGGAAGTACCCGCAACAGTAGGAGGGCTCGTAATGCTAAACGCTGCAACGAAGACATTTATTATTGTAATGAGAAAGACCCCAACGACAACGTAATTATTAATTCTCAATGCCTGGGGTGATCTTGATTTTCCCTTGATGTCGAAGCGCCCTTTGAAGATCAGACTGATTCCCACCGCGATCTAATGAATAACAACGACACGGAAATTCAATAAATTTATATTCCTCTCAGTCTCTTCTCTTTTCGAAAATAAACCACAAAACCAAACCACTCAACAAAATTATTCATCGATTTTTAGTCCATTTCCAAGATTGGAAAACAACAATTATATCGACGTCTTTAATAATTTCCTCTTTTATCAAAATTAGTATTACTTAACAATTCGTATGACCAATGCCATATTTTTCAAAAATTCAACAGTTAAATACAAAAGTTGAAAAAATTCAATTACTCATAAAATTTAATATTTAATAAATGATTTTTTTATTCAGTGAAATCGTTGCTTATGTTATATTAATTTCATACGTTAAGGAAAGATGTGACGAATAAAACACTTGGAACATGAATTAAAATATTCATAACTCTCGTAAATGGATAAATTCTGTTAAATCTGTACTTGTAATGAAGAAGAGAAGGTATTCGCTGCATTCCATTCTATCAAGAGATGGATGAGATTTCCCCGTTTTAGAAAAATTATAGTGGCCATTAATGAATTAATTAACTCATTATAACAAATACATTAAAATTTGGGGCCTTATAAAATTCGCCAGGGGAAAAAATATTTTCGCTATGAATATCGAATTATTTTTTCATTACAATGTCTGTATAAACAAGGAATATTTTAGGGAGTAAAAATTTTCATTTTCGCATTGGGTAATGTAAATAATGTTACCTGGAGGGAGAGGCTAATGCCGATGAGAGCAACAATGAACCAAAAGGTAGAACTATCCCTCTGATATTCTATGAGATACCGCAACTGATTGGCATTAGCAGTGATCAATGCGAGATCCATCATCCCCTGGGCGACAGTTTTTTTCGCAGAGTACGTGTACTCCTGTCGAGCGACACGAGCCGCCTGGTCCGTCGTATCAATGTCAACAACAGTTTCATTGGGGTTGACTTCAACCACTTCAAGCTCAACTCCATCTTCAACTGGACTCGAATTATTCAAACTTGCATGTACAAAGGGTTTTTCTATTATTTCCGGCGGTAGTCCAGCGTCTTTAGCCATTTTAGTGCGTGATTGAGTTATTCGCTATTTTTGATACTACAAAAGCAGAGATCACTGCTGGTATTTGTTATGGAAATTACTCTCTTTTTCCTATTTCATGAATTGAGTTGAATGTAAGTGTCAGCAATCTAGGATTTTTAGTTAAAGAATTCGATTGATGAATTTGGCAATAATAAATACTATATAATGACTATTATATTATTGTCGTCCACACCATATGGAGGTGACAATTGAACTGAATCTCGCGGCATTCCACGATGATTTCATCAAACGGACGCAAGACCTTACCGGAAAATAGAGTACGATAAATGAGTTTTATCAAATTTAGCTATATAGAGACCAAACACTGTAAGTGTAGAAACATTGAACCACAATGAGAAAATGTTAGAGGCCTACGTGTGTGATGTCAACATATTTTTCCACAGATAGCAATCACCGGTACTAAACATCCTTACTCCAGAGAACACCAAAGCATTCAAAAATAAAGTGGTGAAGCGATTTAAGTTAATTTTTACTGCAGACCCGTTTTTAATTAAAATCACACAATCTAAATAAGCAGATAGTAAAATCCCGGGTAGACCAAATTAGAAAAATTTTACAATATCCCGTTGACTTGATATTTTAACAGTTTTACCATTTTCCTAAAGTATTTCACGGATATTTCAATATTAATGTTTTTCGATGGCATTTAATCTCAACAAAATAAATTATATTTTTTAAACGTTTGTAGTAAAGAATAGAAAACTAGTGTAGACGCCCAAGGAAAATAGTGCCGAAAGAATCATACAATAATTTAAATGTCCGCCAATGATTTTCAGAATTAAATTTTGCCGCCACCTGCCGGTGAGAACGGCGGCCTCACTTATCGACCGCGCAAAAAATCCACGAATCTAATCCTGCGTAGTTCCACCCCCCTCAATATGGCGCTATTTTGACAATGTTGTTGTAGAAAATATATATTTGTTATGAAATGTGTTGGGGTTGAAGTGACCACTTGAAACAGTAACCAATAAATTCAATTATTGCTCAGAAAAAAAACCTAAATATCCAAGAGCCTTGACCTCGTAATATCGAGGCCAGGTTCTCTTTCACTTTTTTTGTTCCAATCGACGCGCAAACGCATTGACTTGGAGCAAAGCTTCTCCACCTCAATCCGATTGTCATATGTGAGAGATTTATTGAGTTTTTTCGTTATTCTTCACCACTGGCTCACAAATTCACAGTGATCGAGGCTCGTAACGAAGCCCCAGTCGATTATTTTTGGAAATTCATCAGCTCTACAAGAGGTATTATATACTGAAACTTCACTCGTTCTCGTTACTCATTAGCTACAATTAATTGTGCTAATTGTAGGTTATACTTGTTGACTCTTGATTACACCCTTTCATTGTTTACATATGAAGCATTCACTTGAAATTATTTGCCAATAGTAGAAGTATTAATTGACTGAATGAGTAATTGCCGGATTTAAAAGTAATCTATTCCTCGAGCTAATGATAATTTTGGAGCAGTTTGAGGAATTAGATAACTCGTTGTAAGCATATTATAGAAATATTCAAATTGAATTGAATCCTTTTTATTAATAAATAAGGAGTCTACGTAAAAAAATAACAGGTTTTGGTAATTAACAATTAGGTTCTGATTTGTGGAAATGAATGTAAAATAAATTAGCTCTGTAGGGAATTTTTGGAGAAAAATAGCATCTCTTTAAGTTTCTTGCTGTTATTTTCTGTTAAAGCCTGTATCTTGTGATTATGACATTTACCTACTATGATATATAAGATGATTTTTAACTTAACTTTTCACTGTACAATTTTTCTGGAGAGATGACGAGCCATTTTGGTAAAATACAGTACATCTCGCCACCAAAATAGTAAACTCCACTGAAATTAGAGAGAATACAGGGACAAAATGTGCCACATAGAAAATTTCCAAAGCAAAGTAGTTCATTTGATATTTTTTCGCTGCTTCATGTATCCGAATTACATTCAAAATCAAAAACAAACCTTTTTTTTATTAAAAATTGTTCTTCGCACTGCATTGTACTAAGATTGTTCCTCACGGAATAAATGAAAAAATGAATGTAGATTCTCGAGGTGAAGACTGAATGATTACTGCTTCAATGAGCAACCTCGAAATTCACATCGGAAGCACAAAGAACGTGGAATATACGTCATATCGCTTATATTTTCACAGTTTTGGGCTTTCTGCCAGAACTTAAACGGTGAATATGTACAAGTCAAATTTAGATATTTCCCAAGCATGACAAACTGGCGAATTTTTCCTGCAGTTTAGTAGTGTCTTCTCCATTTTCATGACAGTAATTGCTTTTTGTATTTCTCGGAGTGAGAGAAGAACAATGACTGAGAGGGAGAGTGTGGAGGTCCTTTGGGCAAGAATCATAGCCAGCCAACAGCCCATGCATGGTCCAACAGATTGCATCACGTAAAAAAATTGGAAAATATTTTTCAATTATTTACATTTTTTAAGTGAGGTTGTTGAAGGGATGAGTCGAAAAATAGCTTGAAGCAAATTCCACTATTAACTCCTGAACCGATGGGTTTGAAGAAAAATATCAAATAAAAATTCTTATAGGAAATTTAATTTTCTGAAGAAAATATCTCTTCATATTTGTCCATAAATTCGATATTTATCAAGTTCTTGCGTGAAATGTTTATAGTATTTTGTTCTATTTGATGATGATTTACTTTTTTTATTTTTTTTATTTTATAGGTGCAGGAGGAAAATGAAGGTTAAGCGCAGTAAATCCCTCTCCCCGGAACCATCGAGCAGTCGAGATGCAAAAATTCCGAAACTCTCGGATCCTCCCGAGACAAATGGGGAACCAGAGATTGAACCGATCAGTATTATGGAGTTCTCTGACGATGTTTTGCTCAATATAATGAAATATCTCACCCCTCAGGATCTCATGTCTCTTAGTTTGTACGTAAAATCATCTGTTTGAATTCTAATCTGCAATGGGAGTTAGAAGCAAGCAAAAATTATATACTTTTGTACTAAAAAGATGGGCTATTCGGCATTAGAAAAAAAAAAAAAGTCCTGAATTCTTGAGAAAGTTCTAGCAAAATTCGACAGAATAAAACAATTACATTCATCCAGTTTTCAGATAAATTAAGTATGACAAGGCTTTTCCTTGAAATCAATTGATTTATTCAGTTATTTCCAATCATCTTTGTCTTTACTGTACGAGATAATTTCCAGGAATTTAATACTCCATTGGTTTTCGATCTAACAGATGCTGCAAAAGACTCCACAGTGTCTGTCGGGACCGAACTCTCTGGCGGACAGTGGACTTTCGATCAAGTCCAATGCAGATAAAAGATCTGCAAAATTACATAAAATTCTTACAACCCCTGACGACAAGTTTAGCTATAAATGGAAGGACCCGAGAGTGGGACGAAGGTTCTCTGGAAGAACTGAAAAACGACTTCATCACTTCGATCTGCGAAACGTGTACCGGTCTCAAGGAGTTCATAATCGAGGAGTATTCAATCATAAGCACTGAAATTCGAGTCGTCGACTTTCCCTCAACCCTCGAGAAACTGTCCCTGAAGAGTAGCAAAGTCTGCAACTTGATGACGAATAAGTCGTATTTTTTCCGGCTCGACACACACATGCCCAATCTCACGAGTCTCATTCTCACTGACTGCCAGTGGGTGACTGGTCACTCACTTCTCGTTATTAGTAAAATTCCAAAATTGAAGGAACTCAGGTTGAACTCGTGTAAACGACTGGGCGAGTGTGTGGCGTACGCCAGTCTGGCAACGAGATTTGGATTTAAAGCGTTGGAGGTAAATTATAAAAAATAAGAAAATTTTTTTTGCCGGTAGAAATTGAAAATGATCTTTGAATGTTAGTTCTTGAAAATTGTTTCACAAATTGCATTGCATTAAATTTAATATGGCTATATGGTTTAAGTTCATACTTTTATTTTTGATAATTTTATATTATTATGAGTTGAGTTGTGATACCCAAGAATTTATGAAATGTTTGTTTTCATATAATTAACTTGTACATCATTTTACAGCAGATTGAAGAAATGAAAATTGTTGATAACTTGGGATTATTTTCAATGATTGATTTTTTACAGATTTTAGACTTGAGATGCACCGCATTTGGCGATAGTGAAATCCGCTGTTTCAGCAGTACAAAGACCCTAACCCACATATACTTGGAATACTCTCCTGAATTTGCTGAGACGAATGAAGTTCGGGAGCAGAGACCACGTCCCCTTCCGAGAAGGCATTACGAAGACGATCACGTGGTCCAATATATAGCGGCACCAGGGGACGATTTCTATACTTGGAACGATCCGTCTCGCTGTCGAATCAGCGATGGATCGATCTGCGCCCTTGGGAGTTACATATGTGATCGTGGAGTGCTCGATAACACCATCAGGGATGTGATCCTAGTCGAGCCGGATATTCGGGTTCTGAATAATCCGGATTTGAAAACATTAGTTGTAAGGTGAGTTCAAAACCTTGCAGACCTTTGTGAAGTTTGCGGGAAAAAAATGATAAATTAAATCAGCATCTGTTTTTACTCATTTAATTTTTGTTTATCAATATATTTGAAACTCGCAGGTTACGAGAGAATCTAAACTATTAGCATATGGGACTCGTATCACTTTGAAAAAGTATTTTGCCCTCAAGTTGAGCTTTTGAAATTGTTTTTTATAATTAATAATTAATCCTTGAAAGTTCAAGATTTTCAATATTTCGGAATTTTTTCAAAATATTGTAAGACCCTTCAAAAAATTAACAATAGCTTATCTACTTTTCAGGAATTATCCATTGGTTACAAATCAAAGTCTGGTGCACTTGGCAGCTAATGCAATGAGCCTCAAATACCTCGACGTAACGGGGACAGGTGTGACCGCCGACGCCGTAGCGACTTTCAAAACCCAAAAACCCGAGGTCACAATAATATCATCCTTCGGGTGAAACTCACCAAAATCATCTCAATTCAAAATTTAATGTTCGACTGCCATGCAAAGTATTTAAAGCCACAAAAATCCACTTGATCAATTTATGAAAAATTTTCTTTTGAGTCGCATGGATAAAAAAATTGTAATACCGCTTGTTTTGGAACATCTTGAAACAAAAGTATCATTACGTGTTTCTTGGGAGTGAAGACGAGTGAACAGCTGACAATTATTTTAATTCAGAGGGAACACATTAAAATGGAATACAAAAGAAAAGTTCTTCCGAAGAAACAACACTCACTGATAACATAGAAAACAAAAGGTCAAGTGCTATGAGCATGTCACATTGTATTTGTAAATAACAATTACTCCATTTACTTTTACATCTCAGATTGTAAGGAATACTGCGCTTGACATTCGACATTTTGGTAATGGAATTTTTAAGACTGTCATTTTCACTATTATTTCTACTCAATCCCTCGAGCCCCATCTCTTCTCAAAACTACGAGTGAAAACGGAAATTTTTATCGATATCCCAGGATTCCTTCAATCTAGTCCTCAAGATTTTTTTTAAGGTTCCCAAAGCATTATTTACCTTCACAATAAATTAACTAACAAATCATCAGATCCATAAAAGTTCATAAATATATATTACAAATGAAAATATATATTGATTGGAGTTGAAAAATATTATTAATAGAACTCCTGTTACATCTATTAAACGATATTTCCAACTAACGAATGATAACTCAAATATGTGAAATTTAATGATAATTTTTTTTCCATTGCACTAGTTATCGATGAAGAAATACATGTATATTATAATCGAATTGTTCTAATGTTCGTATGTGTATGTTTGGGGCATGTGTGATGAGGAAAATCATGTTTTTGTGAAGAATTTATATTGTTGCATTAGAAAAGTACCACCGGAATTGGGTAGGAAATACTTTGTGCAACGTTAGAATTTAACAATCGAGTGACAACTGGGCTTTGTAAAGAATTATTTAATAAAAAAGAATAAAAGATCAAGATGGCTGACCTATTTCAAAGAGAACACGCGTTAAATCATATGTGACAATTGTGTTATGAGTTAGCCGGTGTTGTTTGAAGTTTATTACTTTTACTGCAGTTCCTAGAATATTTAATTTTTTAATGGAAATATAGTTTATTGAATGTCTCGTCAATCATTCAATCCATTTTTCTTTTCAAAGTACGTAGTTGGGATGTATTCCATGTATGATAAAAAACAGGGAAAACACCGAAAAACGGTAGGAAACGACGGATACCCTCGGAAAATCACAATAAAGCCCAGGAAATATCGGAAAACCTCTGGCAACTCCGGAAAACCGATTCAGTTTTTTCAAGATTTCTCGGAAACTAGAGGAACTAACCCTTCGCTCTCAACGGCATTGGATTCCTGAGGAAATTTCCTAAAGATCTGGTGAGTTGCAGCCTCGAGAGGCGATTGAAAGTATTTCTTTCACGCCCATATATCCCGGACATCAGAAATTAAAATAATCGATTCGGGGGGACCTTCCGTTTTTTTCCGATTATTCGGAAACTAGAGGATCTAGCGTATCGGTCTCAACGGCATTGGATTCCTGAGAAAATTTCCTAAAGATCTGGTGAGTTGAAGCCTCGGGAAACGATTGAAAATATTTTTTTTAGGCCCATATCTCCCGGAGGACGGAAATTGAAATGATCAATTCCGGGCTTACTTCGGCTTTTTCAAGATTTCTCGAAAACTAGTGCAGCTAGCGCTTCGCTCTCAACGGCATTGGATTCCTGAGGGAATTTCCTAAAGATCTGGTGAGTTGGAGCCTCGGGAGACGATTGAAAATATTTTTTTACGCCCATATCTCCCGGAGGACGGAAATTGAAATAATCAATTCCGGGGTTACTTCGGTTTTTTCAAGATTTCTCGAAAACTAGAGCAGCTAGCGCTTCGGTCTCAACGGAATTGGATTCCTGAGGAAATTCCCTAAAGATTTGGTAAGTTAGGGCCTCAGGATACGATTGAAAATATTTTTTTTTAGTCCCTAGAGGTCCCTAGAAGTCACTAGAGGTTCCTCAGGATCTCTACGGTTTATTTGACGTCTAGGGGTCCCCAGATGTCCCCAGGGGTACCTAGAGGTCTTTAGAAGTCCCTAGAAACTTCTACACGTCCCTAGGAGTCTGAAGATGTTCCTAGAGATATCTAGAAGTCCCTAGAAGTACCTAGTACTCCCTAGGTATCCCTATAAGTTGCTAGGGCTCCATGTAGTCCCTACAGGTCCGTAGGGGTCCCTAGAGGCCTCTACAAGTCCCTAGAGGCCCGTAGGAGTCCCTAGTGGTCCCTAGATGTTCCTAGGGGTCTTTAGTGGTTCCTAGGGGTCTCTAGAAGTCTCTAGTACTCCCTAAGTATACCTATAAGTCCCTAGGTGTCCATAGAAGTCCCTACAGGTCTGTAGGGGTCCCTAGAGGCTCCTACAAGTCCCTAGTCGTCCCTAGGGGTCTTTAGTGGTTCCTAGACGTCCCTAGCCGTTCCTAGAGGCCCCTAGGGGTCTCTAGTGGTCCCTAGATGTCACCAAGGTAGCTAGGGGTCCCTAGAGATATCCAGACGTTCGTAGGGGTCAGTAGAGGTCCCTAGAGGTCTCTAGAATTCTCTAGAGGTTCCTGGAGCCCCCTAGAGGTCTCGAGGTTCCTAGAGGGCTCTAGAGCGTTCTAGAGGGACCTAGGGGTCTCTAGAGGGCTATAGAAGCCTCTAGAGGGTTCCAGAGTGCTCTAGAGAGCTCTAGAGGGCCCTAGAGGTCTCTAGTGGTCCCTAGAGGTCTTTAGAGGTCCCTAGGGATCCCTAAAGAAATCTAGAGGTCCCTAGAGGTTCGTAAATGTTTAGAGGGCTCTAGAGGATTTTAGGGGTCCTAAAGATCTCTCAAACTCCCTAGGGGTCTCTAGAGGACTCTAGAGGTCCCTAGACGGCTCTAGAGACTTTCAGAGATCCCTAGAGGGCTCTAGAGGACTTTAGGGGCCCTAAAGGTCTCTACGTCCCTAGAGGTTCTTAGGGGTCTCTAGAGGGCGCTAGAGGACTCTAGAGTTCCCTAGAAGTTTCTAGAGGGCTTTAGAGTTCTCGAGGGGTCCCTAAGGGTTCCTAGGGGTTGTTTAAGTTGCCTTGAGGCCCCTAGGGGTCTCTAGAATACCTGAGAAGTTCCTAAATATCTTTAGAAGTCCCTGGGGCTCCTTAGAAGCCCCCAGAACTCCCTTGAAGTCCCTGGATATCCCTAGGAGTCCCTAGATGTCCCCAGAAGCCCCTAGGGCTCCCTAGAAGTCCCTAGATGTCTCCAGGGGCCACTAGAAATCCCTAGATGTTCCTAGAAGTCTCTAAAAGTCCCTAGGGCTCCCTAGAACTCCCTAAAAACACCCAGAAGTCCGTAGACGTCCCCATAACTCCCCAGAAATCCCTAGGGGTCCCTAGAAGTCCCTAAAAATTCCTAGGAGTCCCCAGAAGTCACTACAAGTTCCTGGAAGTTACTAAAAGTCCCTAGAAGTCCCTGAAAATTCCTAGAAGTTGCTAGAAGTCCGTAGAAGTCCCTAGAAGTTGCAAGAAGTCCCTAGAAGTCCGTAGAAGTCCTCAAAAGTCCCCAGAACTTGCTAGGGGCCCCGAAAAGTGCCTAGAAGTCCTTGGAAATTCCTAGAAGTTGCTAGAAGTCTCTAGGAGTCCCTAGAAGTCCTTGGAAATTCCTAGAAGTTGCTAGAAGTCTCTAGAAGTCCCTAAAAGTTCCTAGCAGTCCCCAGAAGTTGCTAGAAGTCGCGAGAATCCTTGGAAATTCCTAGAAGTTGCTCGAAGTCCGTAGAAGTTGTAAGAAGTCCTCAGAAGTCCCTAGAACTTGCTAGAAGTCCCTAGAAGTTGCTAAAAGTCCCTGGAAATCCCTGGAAGTCCCCAGAAGTCCCTAGAAATCTCGAAAAGTTCCTAGAAGTTGCTAGAAGTCCGTAGAAATCCTTAGAAACCCCTAGACGTCCGCACAAGTCCCTAGGGGTCCCTAGAAACCCGTAGAAGTCCCCAGAAGTTCTTAGAAGTCACTAAATGCCTCTCAAAGTCCCTGGAAGTCCCTAAAAACCGTAGAAGTCCCTAGAGGTCCCCAGATGTTCCTAGGGGTCCGTAGAAATCTCTAGAAGTCCTCAGAAGTCCGTAAAAGTTGCTAGAAGTCCTCAGAAGTCCCTAAAAGTTGCTAGAAGTTCCTAAAAGTCGCCAGAAGTCCCTAGAAGTCGCTAGAAGTCCCTAGAGAGAGAGAGCCCTAGAAGCCCCTAGAACATCCTAGAAGTTCCTAGAAGTCGCTAAAAGTCCCTGGAAAATCCTAGAAGTTGCTAAAAGTCCCTAGAAAGCCCTAGAATTCCCGAGAAGTTGCAAGAAGTCCCTAGAAATCCGTAGAAGTCCCTAGAAATCCGTAGAAGTCCCCAGAAGTCCCTAGCAGTTCCTAGCAGTCCATAGAAATCCCTAGAAGTCCCCAGAAGTCCCTAGCAGTTCCTAGAAGTCCCTGGAAATTCCTAGAAGTCCTCATAAGTCCTCAAAAGTCCCCAGAAGTTGCAAGAAGTGCCTAGAAGTCCTCAGAAGTCCCTGGACCGCCCTAGTAGTTCCTGGAAGTCTTTAGAAATCCTCAGAAGTCCCTACAAGTCCCTAGAAGTCCCTAGAAGTCCTCAGAAGTCCGTAAAAGTTGCTAGAAGTCCTCAGAAGTCCCTAAAAGTTGCTAGAAGTTCCTAAAAGTCGCCAGAAGTCCCTAGAAGTCCCTAGAGAGCCCTAGAAGCCCCTAGAACATCCTAGAAGTTCCTAGAAGTCGCTAAAAGTCCCTGGAAAATCCTAGAAGTTGCTAAAAGTC
>JAPYZN010001550.1:0-16331 GCA_030522865.1 Psyttalia lounsburyi | reverse complement strand
TCGGATCAAGATATCGAAGTCATCGGGCGTTGGGGGACGATTGGAAAACACTCTGTACTGATTTTTATTAAATTTCGTGTCCCGAAGTCTGATCTTTCATTTTTTTTAACAAATTCTCCGTCGATAATTACGCATATTTTTTGTTAATCCGTAGAGAACATTGACAGCGACAATATATAGTATTAAATTTGCCGTGGATTTTTCTTTGTTAACTTGTAATAAACCTGACCAATGACTTTTGAGAGACGCAGCCTGACCAATGACTTTTGAGAGACGCAGCAAAAAATATAAGTTAATACTGAATTTATCACATGAACATCTGATATCTTTTGCGTCTTAAATGCGAGCATTCGCTCTCGTAAATTCCGAGAAAATCGTGAGATGTGATCCGAGTTGCCGTGAGTGGTATCCGAGGAAGAACAAAGAATAAAATTCCCCCTCCGTGGCCCTATTTATTTTCGCAGGAAACATCGAGGGCAATTCTCTAGGAAATTCAGCCAAAATCGTAGCTATTCCGGGTATTGTTTGGATTAAAATATTTTCTGTTATTTTCATTATATATTTCAACACTCACTTTGTCCTCGACGTGCACTTTTATTTCCAGAGTATTTCACTGAAACAATCGCCGATTCCCGAATAAATTCCACAAACCCCCCGAGTATGAAAAGAAAATGGTTTCCTAATTTTTGTCAAAACTGTCGGGACTATTTCTCGTCAAAAGTCGGAAAATGAGTTTCACGTACGCACAATTAACTGAAAAAACAAAGAAAAATGAATAAACTTACCAGAAAGTCGTCGAAAAATCGCTCGTTCGTCAGATCACTCCTCAGGACGCCGAAGACCGACGAGGTATGAGGGAGAACGCCGGGTGGCAAACGCGTCCCGACGGGTTCGAGAGTCTTCGGGGACCTCCGCCGATGCTCGTCGAGCTTCCGGACGTCATCGGTGGGGGCTCAAAACTCGCCATCTAATTAATTTGATCTCATTTTTTTCCTCCAATTGCCAATTTTGCAGCTCTTCCCTTTTTCCACTCCCTAATTTTCCTTGGAGATGATGTAGAATACTCTGAACCCTAAAAATCCAAAGTTCGACACTTGACGAGATGCCACGCCATCCACTTGGAGTATAGTTTGATTCCAAAATCCCAAATTTGGAGAGTGACTGTACAATGCTACATTAGCTGCTCCTCAAAGAGTAAACAACGACCCAGTCCCCACGTCTTCCTCGGGAGTAAAAACCAAAAGCCGATAAAAGAGCACTGACCTGCCAACAATGACAAGGAAGTCAGACAGAAAGAGAGCCCCTGCTGACGAGAAATTGCTAGTGGTTAATAACCTTCCGATTAAAATTCATCTCAGCGGCTTCAGGGTCTTGGATTTCCTCCGCACAGCCAGCCTGATTGAAGTAACTTAACCAAAATCCCACGCCCTCCCTAATCCAGTGACTTAGGCCACTAATTTTATTTTTTTCAGACCCATGGGGGCAAAGTCGTCCCTCCCGACGAGAGAACTCTTGTTTTGTGCTCACCAGGTTCTCCCCGAAGCCCAGAATTTCTGCAATTCGATGTCCAGTGGTTGCATGACAGCATTAAGCAGAGCAAACGTCAGGACATTGGAAAATATCTGTAGGTTAACCGGCTTATGATTGAAAATGTTGAAAGACTCAATCTCCAAAGCACCTAGAAATCTTGAACAAATATTTAATTTCAGACTGCCACCAGTGCAACCGACGAAGACCTCTGATCAAGCTCATCTTCTCGAGAAGCCTCCAAACATCTTTAATGTCCCACCAGAGTCTCCGAGAGCTTCCCGTCCAAGCTCAGCCTCCATCACCCCCAGTGTTGGAAAGCCTCCAAACTCTGCTCCAAAACTGGGAGAATCAGCGAATGGCTTCGCTGATGGGACTGACGCCAGCTCGTCAATCGTGGGCTTTGAGTGCCGCCATTCAGACAGAGATAAATCTCCAGTCTCGTTGCCAGAGGACACAAATTACCAGAGCCCAATGTCTCCTCAATTACTCGACAATACCTCGACTTTCGAGCTCAACAGAACCGACCTCCTCGACAACTACTGTACTTCTATCGACAAATTAATCAGTGATCGAGGAAGGAATACCAATTCCCGCGACGACGTCAGTGAGAGTGATACGGGATTGAACGGCTGCTGGAGATTCGCCAGTGGGGCCGTTGAGTTTGCGAAAAAGCACATTATGGACGTCAATGATAATTGTGAAGAGGAACCAGCCTGTCCTGAAGCTAAGTCGAGTCACCTGTCGTCTGATTCCAGCGACGACGACTCCAACATGGACGCCGACACAGCCGAGGGTGAATGTGCAGAGACGCTACCGCCAGAGGCAACGCCAGATGATTCTGTCCAGGTCCATTCCTCGCGGTAAGACAAGAGCAACTTCCTCCTGAAGATTTGGGGGGATTTAGTCGTGTGGACATGTCATACTTCATTATTTATTTCAGGGAAATGAAATTTTCTCGTGAAGATGACCTGAAAATTGTACGATTAAGAGGTAAGAGCCAACGTAAATCAATACATCGATGATCCAGTTGCTTTGGAAGGATTCGATGCTTTCAAGGCAAGTCAATGCTCAAGAGGCAACGGATTGCAAGGAAGTAGTCGGAGATAGAAGCCTCGGAGAGGCTGCCTAAGTCTATGAAGCTGACAATAACGTAATTTACAAAAGTTCTTTATTCATTCAGGCTTGAGCCACAAGTTATTCACACGAGATGATCTTGGTTTTTGAGAAGTTACAGATCTTACGAATGGTGATATTAATGTTAATAAAAACGTTGTAAACAATTGGAGGACAATGAGGTCTTTGAGTTACTCCAGTCGAGGGCCCGAGTGTTCGTTAGAACTGTCAAAAAACAAAAAAAATGGCGCCCATCCCCTTCACAGTTAGGTTTACTCCCCCTCCAAAGTGGGTTCAATCAATCATAAATCTTGCTCCAATGTTTAATTTTATTTTACCAAGGAGTCACCCTGGCTACAAAGCGGGCCCTAAATCTTTGGAGCGTCCCGGACAGCGACAAATGACTTCCAACCGTCTTTGATCCACATGAATAACGGTTTCGACTTCTACATAAATAACACCAGACTGTTCAACAATTCCCATAACTCCAATGGTGCCATGAAGCAGGAGGTGCTGAAATCTTCAATAAATTTCATCTAAATTTTCCAAATTAAGAGCTAATAATTATCCAGCCTAATTGCCTGCTGCGCAGGATCATGTGCCCAGCCGATGCTGTCAGGGTTGCCACACATCCACTGATCTCCATGCTATATAATAAAAACATTTCAGCTGCATACATAGACCTCGGCTCTACGAGTAAGCCAGCTGCTCCAATTGGTCGCTATTGATGACAGTCACCCAATCCCGTTGAGCCAACGCCAGAAATTAAGCAGAGGCACTGAACCAGTGTAGCTTGTGACACAGTATGATCACGTAGACCCACCAAACCGCATGGTGGAACAACCCACAAAGTATTCGAGGGGGTAGAAAAAACAAAATTCAACGTTAAAATGCTCTAACGGTGAACAAAACGTACAGTACAGTTGTTATACCTAACATTTGTTTACATGAGTGGCTCATCGTCGTTGATCGTCAACCATCTACGGGTAATTACAGTCTCAAACCTACCATCTAACCCAAATTAATCTCCATAATTGATGAACCAAGGGGTCTCCAAGGCTCCAACGCCAAAATCATTGAATCATTTCAACTCTGTGTAGTCTTTAATGGCCGATTTTCCCAGCAATCCCAGATTTTTCACTCAGGTAAATCCTCCCTAGCCCAAGGACCACAAAATAAATACGACTAGACCTGAACACGTCCTCCCAGGGAGCCCTGCTCCATCGTTTTAACCAGATTATTTTTCAGTGAACAATAGAGGCACATCAGTTGCATGAAAAACGTTGACATTTTCACAAGAATTTCACGTAGCATATGTGGTGGTGGCAATGCTCGACGCCTCTTTCCCCTTCCATCCCCCTTGTGCCCCGTAGAAACCTGCGAGTGGGATAGGAGCGACGCTCACACGGGAAACGGTACCGCTCAGTGTATCCAATTCTCTCTCAATTCTTCCCCTGATAAAAAAAATATATATAAATCATCAGCATTTTCTCCATTCATCTCTGAAACCCCGAGCTGAACGAGCAAGAACCAACGACACCTCGCTCAGCTGAAATAAAATTATCTCTACCAAGAAAGTTCGTGTATTTTTTTAACTGTCGCTACTGCATCGCCGGAATGGATTATGGCAGGCGGCTTGTACTATAAATACACCCATAGCGCGGGGTAAACAAACTTGACCTCATCGGAATTCTTATCGCTTGGATCAGGGCATCTCTCTGCGTGTGAGTTTTTGTTTTTCCGACATTTTATCAAAAAAAAGAACAGGCCTTTTGGAGGTTATGGGCGTTTAATAAATTATTTTAGGCTGATAAAGGGGGTGATGAGGTGAGTCCGGAGGGGAGGGGGAGAGTCAACTACCAATGGCGATTGAACGGAAAACACACGGAGACGGGAATAGTGTGAGTGTTGAGAAAGGTTCGAGTCTGCGAGAAACAGACGGGGCGAATGACCTGTCGTGCGTTGGGTGGTGCTCCGTTTTCGCTTCGCGGCGTCTTGTTTTATTTTTCAATCTGTATTTTATTTATTTAATTTCATCAATCAGCCATTGTGAGGTGAACTTGGCAATTACTGGATTGTTGAGCGTGTGGTGGTTGATGCGAGTCAGTTGATTGGTGTTATGTTTTGGTGGGTTTATTGTGCTGTTGGTTTGGTAATTTAGGATTGTTTGTTTATGTTTAGGAGACAACGCTCGTCAATTTCAACGGTCATTTTTGAGTGGAGCTGCAGCTGAGGGATCGACGAGAGACTTTGATAGCTGAGGAAGAGGCGGATTCGAGAATGAAGTGGTCACCAGGTCCGCTGTTTAGTGAACAAGTCACTGAATTGACGCGAGTGTTTTCACAGTGGAATGAGTGCGAGCAGACTGTTGTGCTTTATGCACTTCTGAGGGAGATACCTGCGGTACAGGCGAGATTCTTGGCGCAGGCTGTACAGCATTCCCTGCTGTCTGTCTCGGAACTTGATACACTAGAGCTCAATGCTAATAATCCAGGTAAATGATAAATGTGAGAATTGGGGAGAATGATTTTTGTCCACAGTTTAATGAACTTTGTCTCGATTCTGGGATCATCGAGCTCCTGGCTTTGGCACTGGAGAGGGAATCAATATTTTTGATATTTATTCTCTTCAATTTTCATCGATTACGTATTATCAAATTTTATACCACTGAATTATCATTTCTCGGAGAATTACGAAGGACATCTGATTGACATTCGGGGATCTCGAGTTTGTTTTCGATACGATGAGGGAAAATATCGGGGAATTTGAAGGGAATTAGAAATAGACAGAAAATCCGTTGGATATTTTCCTCAGCATTTGGGGGAATTAATTTCAGGTGACGTTTATTCCTCTTATTTATATCATTAAATTGAAACAGAAGAATGTCTCAGGTCAGGCTCTGCTCCATGAAAGAGAATAATTTCCGTTCGTAAATGATGAATTATCAAAATTAAATTACGGACTCCAGGCCCGGGTGCACCCCAGCCTTTTTGTCCTGAATTTTTTACCCACACAGGCGTCCAATTGGGAACTCATTTTTTGTAATGAGTAGATCCTCAAGGATTATAAATATACATCTGAAAACAACTAGAGAACATGGGGAACATCTTCAAAGAGTGTTTTTGAGAAATATTGAGAAATCAGTGAGTAGAAAGTCAAATAACAAAACGGGTAATTACCGCGGCAAATGGCGTCCAACCGACGTCAACCCGGGGGGAGGGAGTCTGAACTGCGAAATCTTCCATCCTCCGTACCTAGTGCACTCATTGAAAAGGGCTCTTTAAAAAAATTATCGTCAATATTTCTTAATCAAATAAACTAGCCTAAAATATCTCGTTTTTTTAAACAAATTTCCCGGCGAAACTCGTGGGCATTTTAATAAATCAAAGCTCATTAATCCCAATGACTTAATGACGAAGATCAATGCGTTTTCATATCCAGAAAAAAACCTGAAAACTTCGAGGAGCCGACGTTCGGTGGCCCGTTGCGAGAAAGTAAATCAATTGTTTCCATTTAATTAAATGTCTTTCGGTGATTCCAGCTTTTATAAACTCTCTGCTGTCGGAGCCGACGGACGTTGCAATAAGTCAACTGCTGATGCACCTGCCGCTGCTTCGTCCAGGGAACGTGGAGTGCAAGCGTGTCTACTTGATAGTAATTCCGGAGCTGCTGTCGCACGCCCTCCAGACCCCTCTGTACACCGAGCAAACCCAGCAGCTCCTGAGCTACACCCTGATCCACCCAGCAATAACAAACCAGGAGCGTCGATCGCTTTCGCAGTTGATGAAGCACCTGCAAGAGAGGATCAGTTGTAGTCCAGCTATTCACAGTCTCGACGAGTACACAAACACTCCCATAAGATGGGACCCAGCGTGGCAGAGATTGACCAACAAACCCCAGCAGACAAAGCAGACAAATTTCGACTGCTTCCGGGGCTCTGGTAATGGATTTAATCTGCAATTCCAGCAGCCCGTGGCACGCCAGAGACGCTCCAACAGTCTCACACCACCAGTAGCACCACCACATCACTTAGAGATAGCAGAACGTACCAATAATACGAGTAGTGTAACCAGACACAAGCCAAGAAGCTTCAGTGTCTCCGGTGACAATTCAAGTCTCATTGGCTTAGGTCCACTGAGCCCCCAGAGTTCGTGTACATCGTCTGGCAGTGAGGGACGACTGGACGAGGCGTCCAATAGAACACTGTCCAGTGGTATGAGAGATGTGCCTGCTTGGCTGAAGACACTTCGTCTTCACAAGTACAGCTATCTCTTTGCTACTATGAGTTATGAAGAGATGCTGGAGCTCACTGAGGACCAGCTCGCTGAGCAGGGGGTTACCAAGGGTGCTAGGCACAAGCTGGCGTTGTCAATAGCTAAGCTACAGCAACGCTACAGTACCCTCATCAATCTGGAAAAAGATCTCATTCAACCCGCCAGGGAGGGCAGCCAGCCTAGCTCATTCTCACAAGCGCCTGCTCTCCTCGTCTCCACGCTCGACGAGTTGAATACTATTTTGGCTACTCCTCTCAAACCCAGTCAAGAGAATGACGTCCAGGATATTGCTGGACAATTCACCAGGGTTTTGGGGAAATGTAATTATTTCTTGTCATTTGGATTTTTTTTTCTGCATTGGTCGTTGAGGAAATTGAGACGGAAGTCTTTATTTCAGCAATCTATCAATCTTGAGGGGCAGATGTTAATGATCTTATTTATTCGGCTTCTTTTTTTCATTCAGTATGCAGCAGACTAGCTTTGGAGAGCGTGGATGATGGGGTATTGTGTGCTTGTATCAATATTTTGGAGAAGGTACTGCAACACGACTGCTTCACTCCGAATCAAAAGGAAAAGGTGCAGCAGTGGCGCAGTCGATTGGGTAATCCACGACCAACACCCAAGTAAGTTTACTCAGCATGAATTTTTATTTTTAATTATTATTCTTCGTCACATGATAATAATAATTGAAAATTCACTTTTGTTCACTTTGGAACACAAATGTTTGTTCACTTTGTATAATATAATAATTATTGATTATTCAATTTTTGTACTGATTCTGTGCTTTGTCTATTTCAATAGGTGGCAACATATTAATTATGGTTACAACAGCAGACGATTTGGTAACCCCCAGTCTCACAATTCGTCTCACAGCAGAAAGCCGAGTCTTAATTTACCACATCTACACGCTAATCATGCTCAGAACACTAGTTTTATGGTTAGCCCGCATAGGAACAGTATTTCTACGCCATATTTACAGAACAATCACAATCAAGGGATGAGCCAGGGTAATCTACGAGCTATTCATGCCACTGAAAAACGGCCCAGCCTACAAGAGAACAGTCTTGAGGTAAATAATCAATGATAGCAAGTGATCCATCGGTTCTCAATAATTTTCTAATTACTCCTGATTGTCCTACGATCGCTGGTCCCTTTGGTCCCTTTAGAATGCAATGAATTCATTACTTTTCGCGCTAATTAATTTTTCTTCCACCAGTTACTTCAAAAAACTCTTCAGCGTACGTTCAGTGCCCCACGTGATCACTTCGTGAGACAGCCCAGCCCACCGTTGGAGACAACAGATCCAGAAATAAATTCACGTCTCGAGTCCCTCTGCCTGCGGATGACCGAGCAAGCCATAGGAGGCTTTGGTGAGGCCTAAATAATTTTTTTTTTCCTTTATCTCCCCCACTTTTCACCCCCCCACCCTTTATGTATATCTCTACGAATAGAAGAATTCAAGAATTCGTCATCACTATATATTAAAACGAAAACCGAAAAAAGGAAAAAAACGCGAAAAAAAAAAACACTTATAAAAAGTAAAAAAAAAAATGCAGTAACGCACCTCGTAATTTCTTTCGTCTATGAGAATGAATTTGTACATTATATTTTAATGCATAAAGCAGGAACATTTGTGACTGTGTAACATATTTAATGAACTGACAATTTGGCAAGCCAAATGCTATTAGAAAGATAGACTCTTTCCTTCGACTATTTACGACGTCTTTATGGAAAAAAAAAAAATATTATATATTATATTATTGATAGAATTTAGTTGAGTGGTAGAGAGAGGGAAGAAAAATGAAGGATGAATTGAACGAACTGAATTTTTTGCCTCCGTGAGAAATGAAAAGAAAAAAAAGAGATGAAAAAAATGGAAATGATTGAAAAAAAAAATAAATAAAGTGAAGTAACTACTGCGCGATAATTGCAATATTGTTTTATGTTATCCATTTCGGGAAATGGAATTCTTCTGATTTTAATCCAATATGCATTATAAAATGAAAATAATCGTGTAATGTCTCTTTTTTTTTTCTCTTTTAATTAACTTGACTGATTTTTATTTTTTAATGATTCCGTCTGATTAGATACATTGGCGAGACTCCACTTGCATAAATGATTGAAATATATATATGAAAATGGAAAAATTAATTTTGCCTGATTTTTGGAGTCTCAGCTGGGCGACTTAAAGTTTAAGATTTCAAATAAATGTAAATTCGCGTTCATTTTATTTCATTCTTTATCGCATGAAGCATCACTTGATGGCTTGTGGGGGGATACACCCAACTCGTAATTTTTTTTTTTTTTCGTCTCAATGATCTGTGTTTGTATTTTATTTTTAACAGTCAAATACGTGTGAAAGCGATGAAAAGGTTCAAGTCGAGAGTTAACTCTTGTATGATATGATTGAATTTGTTTTTTCTTGTGAGTTATTTCGTGCAAATATTGTCGAGAGTTGCTGTTTATAACTGAGAGAATTAGCCATTAAAAATGGCTCTGGCTCTCAGTCTAATTCGTTCATGAGACCAGTGGAATAATGAGGGAAAGTCAATGAGTTTAAAAAAATATAAAAACCTCTCAGACTTTCCGAATGCCCAATATTACCGAAATAAATGTACAGTTAATATTTGGAGACTTCTTTGTCGACTTGAGCAATTTTAATCCTCACACCTTTAATCTAAGATAAATAAGACTACGATCGTTTTGAAAACGATCTCGAGATTTATCTTTGTACTTGACTTTATTTGATTTTCCCAATAACGATTGACAATGGGTCTGTAAATTTTTGAAGGTATATTGACAAGGAGCATGAACGCATAAAGTCATGTCAAATGTAATTGCTTATAACATCGAATATTGTGGCTTTCAAATCGTAAGCGTAATATGATCGTAATGTTCAAATCAGCTGTTGTCACAGCAATTGAGCCCCCTTAGCTTTGCGATATACCTTAGTAATATATTTTTCGTGCAACAAAAGAAAAAAAAAAAACCAACAGCAATTTTAAAATGACTACAAACAAGATAAATTTACTGAATAATGTTAATTAATAAAAGTGAAAAAAAAAAAATAATGAAAGACTGACAATTTCGCGCGCCCCAATAGTCGAGAGTAGAAACAAAGTGGAAGGGAAAAAAAATGAATAATTAATTGAATAAGTTTAGAGAGAGAGTGACAAGAGAATTTGTAAGGGTCACATTTTGTTCAATGACAGAAAATCTTCTGGCTCTCATTATTGATTTTACTTTGACGGAAAAATGTGAAACATTGACCATTGCTACTTGACGGCGCGTGAATGAAACAATTGGAAGACTGCGGAAGGGAAAAATAAACCTGTCAAAATAATAATGATTAGAGAAAGGTATTAATTATAAAACAAAATGAAAAAATTAAAAAAGGAGTACTACTAGTAATTTAGATTAATTGCCTGATTATAGCATTATTCTATTATATTTAGATCGAATAATCAGTGTAAGGCTATTTGGTGATTGCTTTTAATTTCGAGTGTCCGGTGATCAATTGCGATCGTGAGAGAGCTGGCTCGATCGAGTGTTATGTCGAGGCAATTTATCGATACCCAAGATTAATGGAATAATTAAAATTCTTGAATTGATTTTTTTTTAACACTAGAAAAAGTGGCAAATTCACGCAATGTAATGGACATTGAAGTGGTAGACACGATTGGAGCGAGTGTATCTCTTTCGTTGGTAATGCGACGATCTTCGATAAACTCGATTTTAGAAGTGAATGTCAACAGACTCGAGAAATTTTTTTTAAACACCGAATTGCATGTATAATTGAATTATTCATAGAGATTTTATATTTTAATCGATTAATATCTCCACTTCATTGTTAAATTTATCAGTTTATTATTCAGTGAGGGAGTGCAAAAGACGAGTAATATTGTATGACGTAATGGAGAGTGTTAACAATGTCTGAAAGACAATGAATTCACATTGACGTTGGAAAATTGCAAATGTACTAGTAATAGCAAGATGTAATTGGAAACAACACGTTTGTCGAATCCTTTAAAACTCCAAGAGAAATATGATCAAAAGCTAGTCAAATGATACGTTTCTTAATTTTTTTTTTTTTGTTTTCTTTTACAAACACCTGTAGTTCTATTTAATTAATTAGCCCCATTGAATCCATAATTAATAGCACGACCTCCGATACCAGTGACATTAATTAATATTCATAAAGCAAAAAAAAAACAGGAACAACCCTTGATACGAAAAGGAGTGATCATTTTAGTTGTGGAGTGGTGAATGGCTGATTGTTTGGATGATAATTCAATAGATTTACCCGATTGACAATTTTATCCAGACCTAGTACTAGCAGGCTCGATCAATAACTTCTCCACTGCTTCGTTGATAAATTGTCCGTAAATCGGGGCGACATTGAAACCTATTTATTGATATATAAACGCAATTATAAAATGGCGAACACGTAATGAGAGGAAATAGTGAATAACGAGCCATGAAATAAAGACTGTTCGTGTACTCTTGAGTGAGTGCGGGAATTTCTTTCTGTGTAATGATTAATCCAACTGATGAAATCCAGTATCGTATCTATTATAATGGTTGAATGAAATTTTAACAAAAGTAATGAATAAAGGCAGGACCTAAACTAAACAAGGGGAGAGAATAGGCACGTTTTTTTTTTAATTTATCAGGGGAAAAAATAAACAATGAAAAGGGACAAGGCAAATGAGAAATTGAGTAATGAACAATTAATTAACAATACATCGGCGTCGATTCAACTCATTCAATTGTAGAAATGAGGTGAAATGTGAATTAATGAGGGTCTCCTCTTCTTTTTTTTTTTTCTTGTAATGTTTTATCATTTTTTTTTAGGATTTTCTGTTCCTTCAGTTGACGTGAATTGATACCATACTCTCTTATCACCAAAATGAAATAATTATACTAATAATGATAGTTTTAGTCTAGGCGTAATAATATTAATCAATAATGGATTAAATACAGAAAAAAAAACCACCACAAACGTATTCGACATCCCGGTGAGAGTCCGAGTGTACTATTGACCCTGTAATCGTGATTATCAAAATTATAATCTGATATACGAAATTGAAAAATTTAGAAAATTGAGGGATATTGGTAGAGGCGGAAATTGCGAATAGATTGAGTGGTGAAAGAAGATTAATTTCAAATACACGTACAGATTGTTTTATCTGATATCTCTTGGGGGAAGTAGTTGGAAAAAATGGGATATTTTTAGTGGGGAATGCGCAATTCCGCTAAACAGATGGTCTCATTTTTTTTTTTGCGTAAAACTCATGATCTCGGAGGTATTGGGAGGGGGTCTGAAGTGTTTGGAGTTGTCTACTTTTGTCATTTTACTACTGAGAGGGGAGGATGAGCTCGTTGAGACTGGCGATTAACGTTGTACTTAGAAACAGCTGGGGAGGGGCTAAATAAACAAAAGGAGCAATAGTGAAGGAGTCAGTTCAATAGCGAGGGGGGTAAAATGGGTCGTGTGTAATGGTTTTGTAATTGTGCAATTATCACGGGGACGAGAGGCTTGGGGAGGAATTTTGGAAATTACATCTCGAGATCTGGAGATTGTCTTTTGATTGATTTTTTTGTTTTCTGATATCGCTGGTCTTCCCGATAATTGCAAAATTCACATAATCCTGTTTATTTGACTCATTCTATGATTCTCCTGTTGAGTTCACTCGACAATATCCAATGTTACTTCAGAAAAATTCGACAGCTTCGGCGGCTATTGTTACTTTAATGGAATGAAGCAAAAAAAAAAAAACAATGGAATGATTACAATTAATTGAAAATGCTTAGAATATTAGTATGTACTGACTTGATTCATTTTAACGAGTGCACCAACTTATTTTAATCGACAATCCACTCATTTCTTCAAGTAATTGAGTATTTAGTCGAGGGTGTCTCCAAAGGTTAAACAAAAAAAATAATAATTGTGATTGATTTTGAAAATACAATCACCATTTACTTAGTTCACTAAACAGACACTCATGAATTGTGTTTCAAGTCCAATCGGTACTTTATTGTAGAGTTGAGGAAAAAAAAAAAAATGGGCTTATTCTTGCGATCAGGTATTGCTAACTGGGATATTTAGTTATTAAGCCGGACAACTTGTAAAAACGCAATTTTTGTACTGTTGAAAAGGAAATTAAAAATTCATAGAGGAAATACACTAACGTTGTAGTGTGTAAACAAAAACCACTTTTCAATAAAAACATTTTCATACGCAGTCGAGGATTGATATGTATTTTATTCAAGCGATGTCTTACCAATTGATTCCCATTTTTTTCCTGGACGTCCCTGTCTATTTTTCAATGGACCTCAAATTTTTTTGCTCGATCGAGTGAAACAAACAATGACAATATTTTCATTGCTCTAGTCTATTGAAATGACTGACGCAAATATTCCCTAAACAACGTTTATTTCTTTTATCTTCGAGTGTTTTTAGCATTTTCATTTCATTTGATACATGTTTCATCCATACTACATACAGAAACCGTGTTATTATGTCATACAAATACTTGAATAATTACACCAGTCGTCATTTATACGAAATATCCAAGATAATGACTTGATAGTTTAACGAAATTCACTCATTACTCCCCCCCTGTCTACATACAAATATCGAATATATTAATTTATATTAATTTATTACGAGTAAAGACATCAAACGTTCGCCCCGATCCTCTGAGTCATCAATAATTCTGTGATGAGTAAGAAAAGTGCTAATTTACAATTTGCGATTCAATCGGTAGATATAGCTCATGCTTTGAGAGTTGAATTAATAAATAATAGCCTAATGACAATTAATTAACGTGACAATTCGATACGCAGCCATCGAATTTCATTAAAAATTACACACCATCAGTTATAAAGTCTAATGATCCTTTCAATATCAATTTTCACTGCATTTTAATGCAATATCTTTACATTTCAATTTTAAAATATATACATTTTGTATATATACATATATAAAGATATATTTACATGCCGAGTGCCGGGGAGTTCACTTCAACATTTTTATCTCAATTCATCATTTGAGAATGATAAACAATTGTCACTCTTTCTTTGGTGTCACATAAAGTTACAGTAGCATAATCATTGATTAAATTAGATTTAATTGTACGCTGTACGACATAGTACGTTCATTCGAGTGTCTACATACTAATAAATATTTAAGTCTACATTAATTTCACTATTTATTTTGTGTCTATCTAATTAATAGGATTGAAAACTAGACATTATGGCATTACATTAGAAAATCAATTTCTTGTAAATCGATTTTTTTTTCTCAGTTTATACTTCAATTTATACGAAGTGCTTCACGACAAGGGACGAGAGTTCAGAAATTGTCTGCAGTTCATTTTTGAAGTATCTACGACGTTTGGAAAAAAGAACGAAGTCGATAGATTTTTTTATTAGAGAATTTTTGGAGGTTAGAAACGAATTGGCAACTTTCTGTCACTGAACGCATTCGGAAAATGATCTGCAAATTAATCTGAAGTCACCCGGTTCTTCGCCACTTCAGTTGATTCAGGTTCTCACAGTTTTTGATATTTTTCTTCTTTTTTTTAAATGGATATTCTAGTAATACTTATCGTGTCATGCATTAATACGTAATAGATTTGTTTCACGCTCAACGATCGAGGAAATATAGATCTATCTAATTTGTTAACTATTTTCTTAATCAACAATTTTGCTGTTTACTCGAAAAATACTCTAGGATAAGAGACACCGAATGATACTTTTTTTTGCTAAGCATCTATCGTCACATTTGCATGCACTTCAGTTTAAGATGAATGTCTTAATCGTACTAGGTTCAGCATGGCCTTGAGTTATACTAGGATCAGTACGTTTTAGAGGTGGGCCATTGCGTCAAATATCGCACAAAAGGCGGTCCCCAAATTTTTGGCAATTTTTATTTTAACCTCTTCTCAATATTCAAGGAGAGGATCGACTTGTTGGCTACAAAACTGTCGTTAAAATGGCCAAAAAAATTGAAAACGTTGAATGCGATCTCACACTTTTTTATTACAAAAAAATAGGAGTCGTTCTAGTCACGTCGTGCTCAAAATTAAAGACTAACGCTTCCATTTAAGACGCTCATTATTTGTCCAAAATCGTTTCAAAACAGGCTTTGATTTTTTTCTCTCATTTACCGACAGTCTAAATTCGATTGGGAATTTTTAGCCACCGGAAGTTTAGTCTCATAGACCCTCTGCAATTTTTTCGAAATGAATATTGAGAATTGTTTTTATTTCCCAAGAATTTTGAGACTGGCTTGGAGATATTTGGCGGAATGGTCCAGGTACTTTTTAGATAAATAGAATAAGAAATATCACATTTATGTGTTCAATTATTAAATAGTACTTGGGCCAAATAAATAGAAAAGTGAGTCGAGGAATTAAACTCTGATTATTAGACAAAAACAAACGACAATTGTGAGTGGAAATCATTTCAAACGAGACAAGTTAAATATTCAATATTTATAAATTGATTGACCGCCTGGAAAATCGTGAACTTTGAAGAGTAAATTGAGAGTATAATCTCCAGGATTTTATCATCTCAAAGAAAAGTAATTTTCGCAAATAAATTCCTAAGGAGCACGAGAGAAAATTCCAAGAGACGTATTCCAGCAGAAAAATTGTCTCTCTAAAATTTCTCCTCAAGTCCCAGCTCAATGAAGCCCAGAATTTCCAGCTCCGCCTGTACATTTAACTCAATCTCGTTATTCCCTCCACTTCACTCGCCAATGCCTCTGCTTAATGAAGTGTAAATTAGTCGATTAATTCTCATTAGTCTTATTGAGACTGGTCATACTCAAAGTGCTGGGTGAATTAGAAATTGTCACTAACGAGTTGAGGCTAACCGCGTGTTAATCCTGCAGCATATGTACAAAACTTATTGGAAACATTCGGCCTCGCAGTCGTACAGTGCACGACAACGACGCAATCCGTTCAAGTTCGATGACGTGGGCTTCATTGAAAATAGAAATTAATGAGATTAGTTTTGAGGGCAGGTGTATGTGAACTGCAATTGATATTTCCTCCATTAGAACTATTAAATGACAGATGCATGCTGATAATTTTTTGCTGTTTCACTTTACCCAGACTGACGTTATATTCTCCAAAAATTTAACGAGACAGTTACGACAAATACCGATAAATTATTTTTCAATTAATAATATTTTAATCCACAAATTCCCGTTGATAATTCGGTAATAAAAAATTGAATACGTCGAGACAGAAGAAAATATTAAAGAATCACGTCTTGTATAAAAAATTGTGACTAAAAAATTACAACAAAATCTCGCACTGTCTTTACGACTGATTTAAACAATTTAAAGAAACAATTGTCCTGTGGTACCTGACAATAAAATATTTTATGTCATTGTGCCCG
>JAPYZN010001549.1:0-40568 GCA_030522865.1 Psyttalia lounsburyi | reverse complement strand
AAGGCTGCCGTAAACGACCGAATCAAGCCTGCTTCAGGCCTGAGATACTCAGCCTTGGCGAATCAAGACTCAAACAGGCTTGTTTCCGTTGTCAGCCTTTGTCATTCCTACCTGGGTTAGTATATTTCTTGATCCACTCCACCAAAATTTTCGATGAGTTTCCTTTGCCTTTCTCTAAAAATGCAGTTACAAAAAACATAAAACGCAATTTTGCTGCTTAATTTATTTACTTTTACCTCAATTTTCTACAATTGCTATCTAGGCACGATGAAATCACTCGAATAATTTTAATTGTCCCTCTTGCGGTGAAAAGCTCCCCCCCCCCCTCCCCCTCCTCCCACAATGTGAATTCTCCTTAACTGATTAAACCTCTGGACTTTCGGGGCCACATAGAGGCGAATTGCTACCGAGAGAAAATGTTAGTGTGTCGGCATGGCATAGGTAGCGCTCTCCTCGCGTACCTCCTGATGTATGCAAGCGATACAGATATCTCCGCGAAGGAATTTGCGTTGAATTAGCGTATAATCGTCGGGCCCGATCTGCCTTCATACGGAATCCCGCGGGCCGCTTACACGTGTCCAAGGGCTGTATTCTCTGCGCGAACACAATATTTAGTGGCGGTCCCAGACGTTGCCGCCGCGTGGAGAAGGCTCCCGTGGGACCACGCGCAAGGTATGCCGCACCTCCTCCGCCCTTTTCTGACATATTTTTCGTTGAAATAACAACAAAAAGAGTGAAATCATTACTCCGTAGGTTATTCGTCTTCTCATCGTTTTGGTTGCTTCCTACCCACAGGGAGGAAGTAATTGTAATGATCGTAAACGCCAAGGGTTGAAATTGCAGCATTTTTCACCCTTCATAACCCCTAGAAACTCTCCTAATACTTTCAGGAGATCTTGCAATATTTATGAAATCTCAGCATTCAATATGCCCTGAATTATTTCAATAAAAATTATTGTTCGTTAAGCGTTTGGCATTTTGGCCGTTCGGCCAAACGCAACATGTTCACCAAATTTTATTCATACGTCTAGAGACTTTTTCATAAACAATAAACAAATTTTACTGAGCAGTTAGATAATTTTTCCCGGAAAATTAAATGACTTTTATTAAGTAGTCAACAACTCGTTCTGGGGGGTCCGGTAATTTCGCTCTCGTCAAAAACACATGAGGTTTCCAGGGTTTGTTCACCACCAAATATCGGGATACAATGCTTTTTGATTGCACATGATTGCACTATCATGTATTTAGGTCTCGGCTATCAAAGGAAGATACATCCTTTTCAGAAATGCATTGTCAATTTTAATAGAAAAATATAGTTTCAAATACATATAATGAATGCAAATAGTTTTTTATCTTTTTTTCTTCCTGCTCTGTACATTTTGAAAATAAATGTCTCATCTTGTCGATTTGGTGATTGCAAGTGATTTCAACTGATTTCAGATCTGATTGCAATCACGAGTGACTCTATGATTTTACTAGTGAATAAGTCCTCGGGAGGTGTAACAAACAGAGCATCAAATTCTACCGAATTGTTCTGTCCTTTAGACTCCAAGTAATCTCCAAGCAAAATTAGACAAGTGAGAAATGGAAAAATGACAAAGCCCTCATTCGGAAGCAAAAACAACTGTACAAGAGTTGTTATTTCCGTCGGGGTCAAGGGGTTAACGAGGTGACCCAGTGAAGATGTCTGGAATAGCGAGAAAAACAATTCAATAGAATTGAAATCATCACCGGAAAGAGAGGCCCCAAGGTGTCATTAACAGAAATGGATACACAGACGGAAATAGCAGATTGGCATGTTTAGAAACTCCTCGTGTACCTGGATATTCAATTGTCGAGGTAACACCCAGCGATTATAAAATACGATATCACAATGTTATCCCTTCGCCATCACCATCGTTTATAACTCGGCTTTTCTACTGGCCGGTGCGGTCGCGCTATCCCGATCGCGCAAACGAGCTGTGTAATCTGTTGCATACCGAGAATACGCCTCTTCATAATGCGAGTATTTAAAAGAAATACAAAACACGGTGAGAAATGAGAGGGAGAGAAAACAGCAAAAAAAGTGGCATACGAATGCATCACTTTGTGGCAAATGGATTCAGTTATGTGGATAGAAGAGAGTGGGATACTCATTGCCGGCAGGTGCAGACCTCTCCGTCGGGCCGAGACGTGACAAGACATTGCCATCAGCTCGGCCATTAGCTCGTCAGTTTGATTCACTCGAGCGAAGACGATGTGTGGTGTTTTGTTTACAGAAATTATTTTTTTATACAAGCATTAAAAGTATCATGGAAAAATGACTAGTAAATCAATGATAATCCCTGTCTCTTGCCTCTAACAGCGAGAAATGTTTTTTTCAATTTGATGACAATCTCGAGCTTGAAACTGGAATGAGTTATTGAGAATTTCAATGAACAAAATTTGCATGATGTTATTCTTTAAATAACAAAATAAGGATTGATTTTATTTAGAGTGGATTCACTCATCAGACGTCTCAATTCGTGATCTAACCCCAATCCCTGATGCACTTGATTACACAACAGCAAATGCACTTTTTAAATTCTTAATTGCGAAGTTTATTGAAGTTATAGTGACGATATTCTCGACGTACGCGGAGCAAAAAAATTATTCTGCAAAATATTTGTTTACTTAAGAGAAGTATCTGATCTTTTGAAGTCAAATTTGTTCAAAGAAATCATTTCCAGGTAATTCTAATTAGATTTCAATCTTGACAACCATTTGGGCCTGGAGAATCGTTATGTCGCATGTGATCTTGAATGATACCCTCCAATGATTATTAATTTTTTCGAAATTTCATTTTTTTCTGTGATTTTGAAATTCCAGTGGTTATTGAAAAGGTTCGTTGAAAGTCGCAATAATCTGATTACCGTCTAGAACAACATAATTGTCATCATTAAAACCCAATCAAAATCGCTTGAAAGATACTCGTGTGGAGAAATAAAATTAACAAAAAATGAATAATTCTCTCAAGTAAATAAGAATTCAGGAAAAATAATATTTTTTTCCGCGTAGATACGAGAACGTTAACATCGATTCAAATTCTGCTCAAATGGGGAGGATAAAATACCTGAAACGTCTCAAAAATCTTTCGTTTCAAGTCAATTCCTCTTTCCCATGCACCTGCAGAGATTCCACATCTACAAACGATAGTTGCATTCCAACACTGTTAATCAGGAATAATGAACGAGCATCCACTCCCTGAACTCAACTTCTCCCAAGCGTTTTCGACGTGAACGGTATTTCATTGTGGATTACTCGGCTTATACGATTTTCGTTCCAATCGCATGGCTAAGAGCGAGTAGGACAGAATCTCGTTGTGACATGCTGCATCCCCTGCTAACCTCCTCTTTCTCCTCCTCCGTCCTCCCCCTAAACCCTCAACATTTCGCACTTTTATTCTCCCCAGTCCTGGAATTATCAGGGCCACGCGCCATTATATTTCGGTACATATGTACCGGTTTGGTAAAAGGCAATCGGTGCCCCTCCAAAACGAGCCCGCAAAACACCCGTTGTACGCCTTGCTGGCGCTTTTCGAAAGATATAAATCGTCCCGCATTGCTTTTACCTGTTGCCACTGGCACCCCTTCCCGCATTGGTATTATTCTCTCTTCCAACGTATCGCCAATTTTTCCCCATTTTCTCATTGAACTCCTTCTACACAATTCCAAACCAATCGATTTTATGCTTAAATTCATCCGCTGCTCGAATGGTAATTCCTATAGAAAGGTATATACACTCAAAAAGAAGTGCTTTCAGTCAGTATGAGAAACATTTTTCACCAATACCCAAGTGTTTTTCAAAGAAAGGTAAATTTCGCACGGGTTTTTTGCGAAATACAAGAGTAAATTACGGCGGCAAAAATTTATGTGTCACTAAGTATATTTAACGTTGAAAGCAACATAAATTATGTTTTTAACAAAATGTAATTCATTCGTAATTATTCATTTGAAATCAATCGTATGTCTGTTGCTTGATGGAAAATTGATTGGCAATGAATGAATCATTCAGTTCATATGAATATAATTGAAATATATTTTCTAAAATATCTGTTACGCCACTGAATAAAGGAAATCGAAAATAAAAATTTCTATTTCTTTCAGATGGGTCATTTCGCTAAGTTGAACTGAGAGTTCATGACTTTTCGATGAACAATTCTGTCCACTTTTTGATAGAAATTCATGCTTTTTTTTCTCTTCTTTTGGTTAGTCGATGGAATTTGGAGGTTCAGCAGAGGAGAACATTGATCAATTGAGATCAGCGGATGGAGGGATGGGGCGAGAGAACGAAGGGGACGGTCGAAACTGTAAGCTGCTTTGGAAAGCGATCGTACCGAACGTCGGAGGTCCAGGGCGATTAGGTAAACCCAGGATTAGTCTCAACGCAACCCCTTTAACCTCCCGGCATATCCTCTCAATGCATTCGGTGCAGTCGGGTTCGATTGCGTCTAGCCCTCTTCGCTAATACTCTCATTCTCCCCCTCTTCACCAACCTCATTTACATCATCCAATTGGCATCATCTCAATTGTACCAAATGTTGAGGAACACTTGACATGGGTTCTTCTGCTCTCTCCGACATTGATAAAACGTGAAACTCCCCTGATCATAAACCCTCGGCCAATCTTGTCTCTCTCATACTGGAGGAAAGTGTATGCACGTATCCGCATGCCGCGAGATTTTATCTTCCTCCCCAGAGAGTCGGCCCTTTGTGCGTTTTTTGTTGGAGAAGAAGTTGCGTATTTATGCGAGGCGATCCACCAGCAACGCCACCATACGTTTTACTCTCTTTCATTCGGGGGTGTTTTTTTTTCTTTCGTCGGACTTCAGTTATTCTCCCCCTACGATTCATGACATACCTGAAAAGCGATGGACCTAGAGTCGCCTTTCGCATTGGATCAATAAATTATACGAGATCCCAATCGACCTGTCGTCCACTCTGTACTTCATCGCGGAGATTCTAGATGTTATTCATGGGGAAGTTATGTCGAGAGAATCGTTGTAAGGTAACGGATTTAAAATATTGAGATGTCTCAATTTTTTGTTGTAATTTAATTATCCATTAAAATGAAAATTTTGTTTATCGGTTGAGATTCAAAATCGCAAGTACTGAAGAAAAATTATTTTTGCTTCAGCCTGGAAGCCTTCATTTCGTCAATCATGATTTTTTTTCGCTTGGTTTTTTCGGTGGAGATTACTAGAAATGTTTTGACTCCACGAAAAATTCTATTATCGGAAAATATCGTATATAATTGGTCAGGAACAATCCTTCCAAATTCTGACAGAATAAAATTTATTAAATTTATAACTTTTTTTCGTATTATTTGTAATTTTTTGAATGACCGAGGAGAATAAAATTTATAAGATTTATAAAAAAAAATTCGTATTTTTCTGAATGACAGAGGAGCGAGCTATAGCTCGAGAGTGTATACACTCTCTCATCTTATCCATACATCAAAATTACCGACGCCCCCCTCACCTCGACAATAACTGCTAAATCATCCATGACATTTCAATTTGTTCCCGACAATGTCGACAATTTTCGGACCAGATACAACTATTCTTGAATGCTATATTATGTTGCACGATTAAGACGCTTTCACCTCAATTTTCGATGGACATTCTTTTTCGTATACTAATGACAAAATTTAACTGCCATAATTTTCAGTGATGGCTATCTCCCCTTTTTGAGATAGATTAATGCGAAAATTTGTCATGCTATACTGTATTTTTTTGTCTGGTGAATGTTGTCTGGCTCCCAGGTGACTGTTCCAGAGTTTGCCTAATCCCTCCGAGTGTACCAATTATCCTGGGTGTCCACTCTGCTCAGTGTTTCTCGGTTCATGCAAATTGGATTTCGGTCAGAGAGACAGTGGAGCTCCCGCTGTTGGGAGACACTTTTATTGTCGTTTCCAGGGGGGATCCACCAAGTAGAGCACTTTGGAATTGTGAAATTTTGGGAGAGGGACGTGAGGCCCTTTGACAGGCACAGTGCCGCTGTGGGTATCGGTTTCAGTGAGGCTACCGTTTGGACAAATGAGAAAGTTTCTTGTGTCTCCTTCTTTCAGGGACCCCTAATCGCCGATTGGAGGATTTGTTGTGTCACCGAGGTTGACCTCAGGTCAGTTCCCTCTCCCCTCCACGACAAATCGCCGGGGCATCCTCTCATTGTATCCGTCCAGTTGTCCTTTAACGTACCATTAAACAATTCCCTTTTTTCCAGGATTTTAACGATTTTCGAGGCCAAATGAGTGAAAGTGAGTGGCCGCTTTTCCATTGGGTTTAATAAACAGGAAAATTGATTTGTGAAATCGACGCTCTGGACTTTCTCGATGCACCTTTATGGAAGTTCAGCGGAGTTCACCGGTGTTACATTTAATCCGTGGTAGAGTGCTTACGCGGATGATCGGGTAATTGAGAATCATCAAGTGAGCGTTGGCGATCCGAGAGGAAAAGAACCATTATACATCAATTTTTCTTTTTATATTCTCTCAATTTTATGATTTTTATTTTAAATACAGGGGGAATTAAATTGTTTCGCGGTGAGAGTTGTTCGACCCTGCACGTCCAACACGTGCGCAATAGAGTATATCGATGTGCTTCTCGTCCCTATGTCGATTTTAGAAAATCACTGGGGAAAGAAATTTCGAGGTTTCATACAAAAATTGTGGATTTTAGGTCATACTTTGTGATCTACGGTAATAAATTATATTTACAGGGAATATTAATTTATTCGAGGAGAATCAAGGTGAACAATACAAAAGTTTTTAAAAATTTTTACCCACAAATGCAGATTTTTTCTGCGAATTTTGTGATTTTTTATTTTTCTGTCCCAGCATTCCCTGCTGGAAATTTCTTTCGGCAAACCATTCGGGTTGTACGTCCCGAACTGTAGTGAATCCGGAAGTAAAAAAAATGGGTAATTCAGTTTTTATGAATAATTTGATCTATTTTTATATTTTTTTGCGAAATTACAAAAATAGCCGGCATGCCTAACAAAAAATGACAGTCGCGCCGTATTCGGCTTGTCGAATGGGGTTTGGTCTCGTCCGTCTCTTATGCGGCCCTGATAAGGCTGATAGGGCCCAAAGAAAACCAAGGCATGCCGAATTCGGGGTAGGTTAGATCCGGCATGCCGCACGTCATTTCTAGTATGGCATTTGGCCCATTTTTTGATGACGAAGCCATTTTATCACTGTAGAAACTTCTTTCCTTCATGATTTTTATTCATACATCTTTATTATGAATTCTAATATAACGACAAACAACCACCCGCGATGTTCTGGCAACACTTGAACGCGTCGATTAAATACAGACTTCCCAACATGGAATTGGAAAAAAAAATCATCGGAAGGTTACTGGGAACTGCATTATAATCGTTTTCGATCGATGTCGGCGTCCTCATATATACGTGCCGGTACTACGCAACGCTAAACTCTCTCTCCCACTGAGTGGAAGGAAAAACGTAAGAACTCGAAGCGGAAGTCAACAAGACTGCTACGATGAATATTTATAAATCGGTGAAAAATATTTGTAAGTATAAAGAAAAAAAATACGTCATGAGAATTCTTCCTGTGTTTTCTGTGTATATTACTTTTAATAGTGTAATGTGCTTTTTTGTGTTTCTTGTCGATTCTTTGCGGTACAAACGCCGTGTATTGGAGTATCCGGCTATCGCGCAAGAGCTTAATACAGATTTTTGCCCACGTTTGGACTGGCGTAGAGGCAGCTGGCGTGCGGTAAGCCACTGGCCACAACGCTGCGTCGCTCGTGCATCACACCGGCCACCGTATCAACCCCAATGCCCTCCCGACGCACCAAACCCCCGGGATTGCACACCACATCGGCTATTTCTGCATTCACGACAACGTGTATACTATGGTCCGCGGACCAGTTATCATCGAGATGACGGTTGTAAAAAATCTTTTCCAGCCATTTCGACCGTAAGGCAACGGTAATATTTTTAATCTCCATTTCCAATTCTTTCATCAAGTCAATAATTTCAGTTTAGTGACACGTCTATTTTTATTTGATAATGGAAAATGCGAGAGCGCTCAGTATGACAAAAGCACGGTATGGTTTTTTAATGACAGGATTTCTCAATACTTCGGTGGAGCTGTCTCATGGAAATACTTTCTATAAAAATTTCAGAAAAAATAATTAATAGTATGATGGTAATTCTGATGGAATAGATTGAGTCTTGCAACCGTTGAATATCAAATTTCCGCGATTTGATATTTTATTTAAAGAAAGGTCCCTGGATTTTGAATAGTTATATGGAAGAACCAAAAATAGTACATTTCTGCCCTCCGGACGGAAAGCCTCAACTTTCGAGTCGCTGCGCTAAAGCAAATGCCACTTTCCGGCTACGTCGGGCAGAAATACTATATTTCCGGCCTGGCCAACCACGCGAGTCAAAAAACCCCATGACGACTGGTTGTACCAATCCCCGGACGAGGACAAGTGAAGAGCAGTACGGAAAAATAGTATACACACTTTGGCCAGTAAATAAGAAAGTCTCAGATCACATGTTTATCGGCTTCGCCTCGGCTGACAATTACATGTGATCGCAGACATCCCTTACTTTACTGGCCATGGGTAATATACTATTTCTCACCTAGGGAGGAAAAGGAGACAAGTCGTCCCCACATGCAAAATTACGATCCGAGCCAAAGGCGAGGGTTGTAAGCACGTGGAGAATGTTTGTCTGTTTCTCCTTCCGAGGGTTGAATACAATTTTTTTGCTAAAATAGACAAAAGTGAGCGTTTCGAACCGGGCAAAGCGAAGTTAGGCAGAAAAAGCCGTTGATGAATACCTCGCAAAAGACAAATTTGCAGAGAAAAATAACATTTCCTGCGTTATCACAAATTTTAAATTACCCGAGGAATTAAAAAATAATATTTGGACGATAAAGTTAACAAGAATCAATGAAAATACGACATTCCCCGCGAAAACCGCAAAATAAATAGTAAATGGCACATTTACAGGGCTTTCTTAAGACATCAATTTTTGGTGACGTTTTTTGTTCGTATGATTATCGCCGTACATGACTCAGTACAACGTGAGGTAGTCAATGTACAGCACGAGCTCATATTCCACATAATGAGGGCGGACGAGAAACATCAAGAGACGCGCCACAGAGAACGCTCGCGGGCGTAATTGAAATTTGCCAGGAGGGCATCTCTCCCATCAGACGAGGCCGCCTTTTCAGTGCAACCTATCCCCGGATCTCCTCCATACACTAAATTTTCGATTATCGGCCTTAATCCGCCGTTACGAATCAATTCCTCATACACGTATCGCAGATAAAGCAATCAGGGTCCCGAATTACTTTATTAATTTACAAAAAAAAATCAGCACTTTATACTCACATACTGATGAATGTCCCAGTTTGATAATTGTTGTGAATTAATGTAGGCATATCAGCGCAAATCGTCCAAGATTTTCCCGTAGATTCCCCACAGAAATCATGAAACAAAGAAAAATAAAATATTCGATTACAAGTATGTTTCGTGGGATTAAAAACTTCCTGTTGAGTGGCGAAGCAAAGAAAGAAAAAAGTACATAATAAACTGGAAATCTGGCTCGTGTCTAACTTGGCAAGCCAATCCATCATGATCAACTCGGGACCTGTGATTTAATTGTCACCATTCCAGATATAGTTCCGATATCGCGAGGAAGGGAGCGAAAGCCCAAAACAGAGGAGAAAGCGAGCTAAAAAAAAACCTTATGAAATAGGTGAACCGTGAGCTCACGTGATACCGCGCATCACGAATCCCCAAATGTGGAATATTAAAAGAAACTGTTCAAAAACCCTTGAAAAAAAAACGGGAAACACCTAAAACAGCCGTTCGTCACTTTGTCCTGGCACTCGTGTTGTTCTCCATACGTCAGGGCACCGTGTGCACCCGATGCACTTCAGTAGAATATAAGTTTTAGATGCGTGGTGCACGAGAGAGTGAGTGTATGTCTCGTGGTTCTGTATAATTTGACATGTTGTCGTACACGTTATTATTCAGTCCGGGGGGGGGGGGTTGGGTCTCCCCCCCCCCCCCCCCTCGTGGGCCCCCAACTTCTGCCGCCCCCCCCCCCCCCTTGTGCGACCGCCCCTCTTCTAACCTCTTCGCATCCTTTTTCAACCCCCGCATGTACACAACACCAGTGTCGTAACATGCACGAAGGAACTGACGACGAATTTAATGTCACGAGAGCTGAGAAACACGCTCCTCCTCGTTGCCACAAAATTGAGAATAATTTTTTCCATTAACTCGCCTAATACCCCCCTCACCCCCTTCCTCCCTCTCAGCTCCCTCGGCCCCTCCCGGGGATTTTTTCCTTCAGAGTATTTGCAGCGAGAAAAAATAGAGAGAGAGAAAGGATTTTCAGATCGAGTTCTAAGAGATGCAGCGATAGGGATAGCCTCTAAATATCAACGATTATATTAAATTGTGTATATTTCCCTTCATAATTACTTGAATTATACGCATTATGTAAATCGCTATGTTAATGCCAAGTACTCTTGCCTCTATTCGCCTCTCAGCTATCTCGTTTCACCCCGCATAATCCCCCACTCGGCTTTCCTCGTCTCTCAACGCGCACTGCCGGGGATTACAGCAATTTCGTTTAAGCGCGCGCTAAATGTTACTTTATGTACTTTTTATATATGTATAATGCACAGTGTAAGAGCGGCTTCTACGTCGAGTGGAGGAGCGGGAGTGAGTACCACCGGAGAATATTATGTGCCAAGGTAAGAAGGAAAAGGGCATGCCGTGGCAGAATGCACTGGAGCAAATGGGGAGGGGGGGATTTTTTTTTAAAACGTCCTCACTTTATTTACATAATATTTTAGATCCCTATCCAAGTGGATACGTGAGGCTTAGCGCCTACTGGCGAAAAAACCACCTCAAAAACTCAGTGATCTATAAAAAAATAATAGTAGGGGAAATAAAACTACCAGGCGCTAGGCGGCTACTGGAGTTTCGTCCGGTGATTTAAAAAGCCTCATCGAAGTTTCATTGCGTCGATTGGAAATAATCGAAGTAAAAAATGAGGACTGTAATTTTCCTGGACAATTTTCTGTTTTGAATTAACTCCTGGGAGGATGATAAGTATGTGATGAAAGTTCGAGGGACAGCAATTACTCAACCAATCTGTTTTCTCATTACACTTTCGTTTTAATTTTATTCTTTTAATGTTCACATTTGCCAAAGCTGGCTCCTTCGATTTAATACAAATTGGAAATTTAAGTGGTGGATTTTTGAATAAGGGAGAAACTTGAGGGGACACTCTTGTAATTTCGTTTAAATATCAGTGGCATTTTTTCCTTGAATTTGAGAAGAATTTCCCAAAGATCAATCAATAACCTCATTATTTAAAATCAGGGATAATTCACGTCAATTTTTCACCCGTGAATCAAGAACTTTTTGTTTTAAGTGAAACTTCATTCCAAGGAAATGAAAAAAATTCCCGTTCGTAAAAATCTTTAATAAATCTAGAAAGACAAAAAAAATATGCTATCCCAGTGAGTGGTCTACAGTAAGCCGTGTGATTTCCCATGCAAATTGAGTTGTCCAGCCGTCATTATGCTAATAAAAATAATGACACGAGACCTCAACAGAGAGTAGTAGAGTCCCAGCTGCCGTAATGACCGTCGCCCTCTCACAAAGCCCTCGCGAGAATCTGACGACGGAGTAATGACATCCACCCGACATTATTTTGCCACTCAATTCCGATAAAATCGATATCAAACAATCTCCAAATTCAAGCATTCTCGATTCACAAAAACTGATGGATAAAGGAGCCCGATAAAATGGCAAAAATAAGAGAGTAAGAGTAAGATTGAGCACGAGAGACGAGTAAAGGAGCCCCGGGTTTACACCCTGCTGGCTTTTTACGATCTGCAGATTCAGCAACCGCCCAATTACACTCACCACGGCGGTCAGTTGTTATTCCTTAACGGGCCGTTAGCAGCGGCATAAATGTCACTGGTGTGACGCTTTTAATTGCTCGATTATGACCACTGAGACGCGAATAATAGCAAGAAACAATTGCGTTAGTCGCAGTCTACTTGATGATTGACATTGTGATTTCGCCATATGACACATGTGTGCAAACCGAGAAACTCCACGCCAGCTGGAACAATTTAATTACACGATGTAATTAGCTCTCGGAGTCTCTTACAACGTTGCATAGTTTTTTTGTCACGAGAGTTTCCATCTTTTTAGACTTTTTATTTATCTTTTTAATAAATAAATCGTTGTATGTGTACTACAGCTGCTTGGTCGCATTATGCGAGGGCAACGGTGACGCAAATAAACGCCGATAGGATCTTGATCGGGGCCCTCTTATCGATAGCATCTCTCCTCACTCAACCCAAGGGTTTTGGTAAGTCATTATTACGTATTACCGATTTCCTTCTGTATAAGAATTGAGTTTTTGCTAGTTCACTTCGGAAATAACGGCTGCCCGGAGCAATTAATGCTGCGAGTAACCTGTCCTGTATATATACGTTATCTTTATTTGTGTTTTAAGTATTTGGTTTATTTCAGCGATGAATGGTAGAATTAGTTTTACTTTTCTCTCTTGTTTCCGTAATTTTTCACTATTATTTTGATGAGTTTTTACCTGTTCGAGGAATTTAAACATTATTTATTTTTCCGTAAAAAAATGAGTCGAACGTAACTAGCAGAAATTGAAGACGAAATTATAAACTTCAGGAGAATAATCAAAATTGCATGATTTTTCTCGAAAATTTATTAAACTTTTCATAATGTTTAAATTTTTGCAAATTAGTCACGATATCACTAAGTCCAAGTATTCGTCATTTTTCTCAAATCCACTACTGAAAATTTTGGAAGATTCACGACAAGAAATGCCCCTGAGCACTTAAAAACTTTAGAAGTATTAAACAAAGTGGGAAAACACAAAACCAATCAATTTTTTCACAATTTGAATAACGCAAAATGTTATTAGTTTTTTACTCGTTCAGTTTTTGTTACTTCACTTTGGTAATAATGACCGCCTGCAGCAATTAATGTTGCGATTAACCTGTCGCGTGTATCTACACTATCTTTCTCAATGTTTTTTCAGGTATTTGTTTCATTTCTGCCATGAATATCAGACTTGCATTTGTACTTCCCCCGTTACGATGGCAGGAACACGAAATGGTGTAAACAAGTGCAGAAAAAAAATGTCCCTCTTTCATTCCCTTATTGTGTTATGTTTCAGTATGAATAAACCAAAGTGACTGAGACGGTCTATTCCACCAGTAACACTTTTTTTTATCTGACTTATTTAATCAGTCTGGTCAGAGACCCGAGACGCTGCACGCGATATACATGCCATCCTTTTGTATTTTCCCTTTTTTCCGTCATGTACAGACCTTTTTTTCCCCAACATTTACATCTGTAATTTATACATTTATTACACAAAAATAAGCGGATGGTGATAAGACATAACTGCTGTTAAATGTACACAATTGCCACCTGGAGGCAATTAAAATATTGTAGCGGTCACCGAATAGATTTAGTTCCCGGTAATGATGGATAAATATACAGAGAAAAATCTAAACGTAAATTATGCTTTGTTGAGCGTAAATGACATTTTCAAGAGATAAATATTTCACGATTTACATGATGATAATTTCCAAAAAATATGGAGTTTGTTCCACACAAATTTTGTTTTCTATCTTTAAAAACAGAAATAATTTGAATATTACTGATTGGATATGAATTGATCCAAATTGTTCTTGTACAATTTCAGTGAACATTTAAAGAGCTGAGTGGGTTAATTCCTGGTAATAGTGATTATAATAAATATTAAAATTATTTGTGACTGGCGATTTCGGGAGATAGAGGATAGGATGTATCGAAAAGTCGGATGGGTGCGAGTATTTCGAATGTTTTTGGTTATTAATTTGAAGATACCACAACGGGACATGGCGACCCCCTCGAGAGTGTCTTCTCTTCTCTCCCTAGTTTCTACAACAGCAATAGTATATGCGTTATGAGACAATGGCCGCCCGTTGTGCTGATGTCTCCGACGACGTCTGGGACCCCCGTTGTGGGGCGCCGGTCACCTTTTACTTATAGAGACGTCAGTTATCCGCTGGCCAATCGCGCTCAACCAATGATCTTTACCCCGATCTACAGCGATTTATCGGCCACCTCTGTATGGTCTCCCTAACATCGCTTTAATCCTTGTAATCGATTTGAAAGAGGTATGTCGAGAGTGGCGCGTGCGAGATGTGAAATATGTTTTTCATCGTCAAGTGTGAAATCACGTGTAAAATGGAAATCATTCGGGAGGCTAGGCGTTTCGATAAGATGTGTTTACAAGGCTTTTCAGATTCTTTCGGGGGATTATTAATTTTCGGGGATTTGAAAACATATTTTAATTGAATACTCACACCCTGTTTCCAGTCACGAGATGTCCAGGCGGCGTTGGAGACATTTAGAAGCAGAAAATGAATGAAAATAAATTAGCAAATAGTTTCCAAGGAGGGAGGGGGAGGGGGTTAACCCTCAAAAGGTAGAAGTTGGTTAAATCAATGGAATACTCTTGTGATGTTATAAAAAAACATTTCATGTAAGGTCAAATAGTGGAATATTCAAGTCAAATGAAAGAGTATCTTATCTTGTATTACGTTGAAATAAAATATGGAATGAAGATTTTAATTACATTTTTAAAAAACCTTCAGATGGACACTATTTGATGGATTGAAATAATCAACATAAAATGTTTATCTCAAATAGTACTCCAACTGGATTTTTACTAAATAGTGACCAATCGCATTCTGGGGCACAAGGAGAGAAATTTCTTTAGTGATAGTTACCGTTCCTTTTGATAATCGTGTAGCATTTTCGACGTAAAATTCATTACCTTCAACTAAAATTATGCACACGTCGAGACAATTTTTAGTGCGGGATGAACAAGTTTAACTGAGAAGTTGGGGAATTTTTCAGAAATAAACTAGATAACTTATTAAGGAGTTTACAAATTTTACTTGCCGGTTGAATAATTTATTTCGGACCTCTCAATAACTTTTAGTAAGCAGTCAACCAATTTTATTGAAGCGCTACGGTAATTTTGCTCGAGTGGTTAAGATACTACACGATTATATAATGGAACGGTAGTTTCTTCAGAATTTTTCTCTCCGTGGGGAAGTGGGACTCCTCTGAGAGTTTTTCCTCCCTCCTCAGGGACTCAATCCATTTTCTGATTCTTTTAAGGTGATGGTGTACTAAGTACTCACGGATGATGGATCCTGAAACAAATAATAAGAGATGATGGTTCAATAAAATTGTCACAGAAATCACGAGTGGATGTTATTTGGTGATTCCGCTTGTGTGCAACACCCCACGCAAATTTGTGTCTGGGATCTCTCTGCATACGGTGATTTTACGTGCCTCCGGGGCGAATTATGCGGGCAAAATAATTGGAATGTAAACGGCGACGCGTACCTGCGACGAAACAGCCATTTTATACAGTGTCCCTCCCGCACTTCACCAAAACTCGCTCGTTTCCAGGCGCTTTTTGTATACGGGTCGACAAACCTCCCCTCCCTCAGCCCAATTCTCAAACTTCCATGTATAAAGACGTTCCTTCGGGATCGATCAATAATTTGTTATGCATACCCGGGGCACAGAAAATTGCGTTCAATTTGGTTTCTCGGTTGGGCTGCCTTTTCCATTCACAATGCTTTTATTTCTTGATTTTTTTTAACTCGAAAAAAGAAACGTTGACTACATAAATATAGATGTTCTGTTTAAAAGGCCATTTTATCGTGTTTAGCATAATCCTCGACATCTTCCTGCGGACATCACTCGATGCATCCTAATTTTATTGACAATTTTCAGTGTTTTATTTCAATTGAATACTGTAGTGGAGCAAAATTCCTGAAAGTGAGGTAATTGTTTTTCGATTGCCATTAATTTTTTTCAAGTTACGAATTCGAGGGAATTAAGTGTGGAAATTATTGTTGGAATTGATATTTAAATCTTCGATGAATTTATAATCAGAGATCCTAAGTCTTAACTTGAAATTCGGTTTTTAGTATCTGCTGAATATTTTTCAAATTTAAGTAATCGTGGAGCGTTTTCGCCTTGATATTATCAATTCAGTGAATAAAAAATTACTTCAATGAAATAATTTCTACAACCACAACAATAATCGCGCCAATTTAATCCACATGAAAATTGCCCCAACAATTACGGTATGCTTTATGCTATCTGGAGAGTACATTCTCCCGGGAACTGTACTACCACATTCCCCTATACAAAAAAAAACCAACTCCCCAAAAGAAAAGAGGGGAAAAAAATCGAGAAAACCACGAGTAGAGCGGCTAAATGAGTTGGGATGCTGCTGAACCAGCCGCAAAATCGCCCGGAGCCTTGCACCACTGTGAGTTTAAACTTTTAATAACAAAGCGAGGGAGTATACCGTCGTTACGTTATGATACCAGAAGGCAAAGTGGTGTTATAGGTGCAGGGTTTTGAATTAAGGGCGCAAGGAGGTGGGGAAGAGGTGAAGTGGTGGCGGTTTAACCGCAGCACAAGCACCGACGCAACCGCGAAATTGCGGCCTCTCCTCCATCTACAATATGACCCAATGGAAAAGCCTCCACTGATTATTGAATTATCATTTTTTCTTCGAAAAAAAAAGGAATGACTGACCTGTGACCCTTCTTCTTATCGTCCACCAACTTTTGTTATTTTTCTCATGCATTGAAACCTCTGAGAACAAATCATCCCTCGATTGAAGATGTTCATTCAGAACCGCAAGTATTTAATGGATAATAATTATAGATTAAACTTTTTCTTCATCAAAAACATTGATTTCAGATTCTCAATTCTCCATAAAATTTAGAATAGTCAATGACGAAATCCCATAAAATTTGACTGGAAAATTTGACAAATTTTTTTTATATATTTTCGTTTATTGCCTTGCTCAAAAATTCGACTAATTCCTAAAAAAAATATTAACAATCTACGTTTCACATCTAAATCTGCCAAACAAGATCATCTTCTCTCCTAAAACGAGTGCAATTTTCTCCAAACGTGAAAAAAATTCTGATCAGGGTTGATTTGTCTCTAGAGTATTGTCTCCATACAAGACTTGCAAAAATGAAGAAATCAACCCCGCGGGTCATAGTCCGAGGATTTGTCGCCCACGCTCGGTGTCATTACCGGTCGCATTGTTCCTGGGTTGACACTCCCGTGTTGTGCGAATGAACCGTCTGTAACGTGGTCCACCCGTTTGGTATCACCCTGCCATCTACCTTTCACTCGACTTCCGCCAGTGATTCGTCAGAAGTCGCTTTTTATTAATGACCACAACGTGCTATCTTAATAGTTCTGGCTCGCCTCTACCGTGTGCAACCAACAGTGCTCCAGGTCAATAAAGATCTCTGAATTCCCGGATCAGTCCCCCCCCCCTTCCACTTCACCGCACGATCCCCAACCGCCGCGGGCAGTTCCGATGATTCATGATTGCAGTTCAAAATATTTGGTCATTCATTTCATCCGAAATTGATGTCATTGTCAAGTTGTCCCCTGAGCAATCAATTTCCTAAGATCAAGGGCAGATGCATCCCCGTAATTTGCCGACAGTAGTGTTGTCACGATACGAGATGAGACAAGAATTTTAAGTCTCCGGTATCGTTTCGTAATGAGAAACTGCATTATTCCCTTGTCTTCTCTCGGGGAACAGGGCATAGGATATGCATACATCGTTTCATATTCTCGCGCTTTTCCTTAATTTCTACGAAAATAGTATATTTCGATACAAGTGCGATGGGGTGGTAACGAGAGTGAAGTTGGCGGCTCGAGGCGAGGCCGAGGGCTGCCAATCAGACGAGTTGAAACACCCCGTCGCACACGTATCCGAACTATATTTTTTGTTCGTGACGTTACGTTCAGCAAGTAGCGAATTGTGCTATTTTTCGTTTACTAGTAAAACGAAAAGGCACTTTTCGACACGGGTTGAACGTAGCAGCAGTTACAAAAGAAAGGAATTTCATTGTGAGGCAATGTACGAGTTTTAAATGCATCTATTCGAAACTTTCCAATGTCCTAAGTTGAGATTTTTTAAAAATCATGAGTTAGATAGTCAATACAAAATTTAAAATTCCTTAGTGAAAAAAGAAACCTTTAAAAAAATGAAAATTCTTAATTTGACACTTTGATAAGTTAAGTTCATGAGTTGCGGCTTCAAAATCTCAACCTGAGCTTTTTAAATGTTTGAAGTTAAAATTCGTGTGATTTGGAAAAAACCCGTGAAGACTTCCAAGAGGATAAAATAGAGATTTTTAAGGTCCAAATTTAGACTGTTGAAAGTCTTATCTTTATATTACAAAATCACGAAACAATGATTTTCAGCAAAACAATCATCAGTTGTTAACATAAAAAATTTCGTTTCTTACACCCATCCCGGCGGCACATCTCCCTCGTCTGGATTTATCGATAACAACAAATTTACTCTCTTGTGTCCATCGCGTCACCGCAATTTGGCCGTTGACACAAAGCCCCATTAATAACAATTTTTTTTCCCGAAATTGTGCCAAATTGAATAATTTAGCCTTTATATTTGTTCCGCAGCTTCTCCCTCTGGTTTAATCATGCAACACCCCCTCCACTCATTGCACAAGTAGGGGTTAGAGAGTGCGCGCAAGAGAGAGAGAGAGAGAGAGAGAGAGAGAGGCCGACGGGAGAGAGGGAGAGATGAGACACAGGGGGGTATAGAGAGTTTAACGGATACCGGGGGGGCCCGCGGTCTATAGCGCGGCGCTCGAGCCGTCATTTGTCAGGAGCTGTCGCGCCACGAGCGTGTTTCTGTTCCAACGGCGCAGATAGCGGCCCGTCCATGGGCCGTTCATCTTTATTCCTTTATATACACGTATATAGGCAATTCTCTCCTATCAGTCTGTCTCACTCGCCTCTTTCCACCTCAAACCACGGATCGTACGGGTGCCCACCCCACTATACGTTTTACCCTGTACACGACTCCCTCGAACTCATTTAATTACAACAAACAATTTATTAGGTCCATCCGGGTTCCGCCCACGGGCATAAAATGGCGCTGTGCGACTGCCACACGTTTTCGGTGGGATTTCAGAATATGCCAGAGGGAGAGAGAGAAGCGGGGGCGGATATATCGCGTCAACCAAAATTCCCACTTCGGGGCGGCAACCGAACAATTGCATCTGTCGACCAGAAACGGGGTGCATATAATCACTCGAATTGGTGATAAAAAAATAAAGGCCCACTCGTCCGGCATTTCCATAGTCTATTGACACTGACTGCACTGTTTTTGACATGAAGAAAAAGGAGCCCAGCCGGCTGAGTCACGTTACTGAAATATTAGAGTTAAGAAATCTCGGAGCTCTAGGAGTAGTGGTAATGAAATCTGAAAACTGTGTACTCGATCCAGGGCAAATTACATTCAGTGAGAAGTGTTTCTAATGCAGAAATGTGATACGGAAATGATTGTTTGATGTTCCGTTTACGAGAAAAATAATTGTTGATGTAACCTCGAGCCTCTGCCTTTTTAGCTGAGCAGAATTCAATGAAATCCACTCGACCTAAGTGAGTTCTTCTCTCTGTATTAAATTTTTCAATCGGACTATTAAATCCCCTTCATCCCCCCCCCCCCCCTCAGATTGTACACATGTCACTGGAAACAAAACCGTAAGCGTGGATTTTTAGTGATAAACTACAAGAGAATCATTTCCATCCCGTTCATGTTCCCCAGTCTATTCCCTTGTCCGCTGGAGAAACGTAGGTTTGCTCCCCCTCGTTGTTACCACTGAGGCAAATAACAACGGTGCCCGTGTCTCCGGCTCATAGAGAACAGTATGTAATACAAACTTAGGCCGGCTTGCGGATGAATGCCGAAAGGAGTTGGACAAGAATCAGCGTGGCGCCTCATTTCACCCGAGTGAAAATATAGTCTCTTGGCACTATTATTGTAAGGCTCCCCCGCCCCCTCTTCCACCTTTCTTATTCCCCTCCGCCCTTGGATAATAGGGGATACACCATTTGCCTCGGCGCACGCGCATTACTTCAAAAACCATTCGCTTATGTATACCTCATTCGCTCGGTTTTAGAGGGCACCACACACACACTCGTTGCATCTTTTATTCATCCCGACAGAGTGGAGCCTTAATTTGAATTGAATAGGATTTATAAATTATTTTAAATTATAGTTTGCGACGCATGACCGAACGGGGGGAGGGGGGCGGGGGGGAAATGAGCCACTGAAGATTTTGCTGTTTGTGTCCTCATGGTGGAGCATCCGCGAGATGAGGCATCACGAAGTTGCAATCATCCGTCGGCAGGTGCATTCTAGGAGGCGGATGAAGGTGGGGAGAATTGCACCGACGGAAGTGCCTCGGCAGATTTTTCTCGTCCTCTGCATTCTTTTCTTGTGTTTATCCCCGAGATTTTCACGATGAAAATAAAGGAAGTGAGGGGAGGAGGAGAGAAATGTTGCAAAGGGGTGCCGATGGAAAAATTGTCTCCGTCGTGACTTCGTTTAGGCTCGATTTTATTCCCACGAGGGGAAGAAGGACTGAATGAATCTCAGTCGACAACGGCATAAGAAAGCTTTGGTATGAATTACAGATTGTCGGGTGCTTTTTACCACTTTTTCCTGAATTTATTGTTCTCGGATATTTGTGGGGTATTTTTATGCTTTTGTTAATGGTTCGTTTTTTTTTGCGAGAGGCGAGGGAGTTTTACGAAAATGGAGATAAACAATACGTCAATGGATTAATTTGCTCGCAAACAGGTTGGCAAATACTGTGAGGCGGATGTGACTGGGTGCATGGTAAATAAAGGAGCCTCCATTTATTAAGCTGGGTAATAAAATAACGTTACCCGCGGATCTCCGTGGGTGGAACGTAGCCCCAACAGCTAGAGGCCCGAGAGGGAGAGGGGAGAGAGAGGGAGGGAGAGACCCGGTGAACGGACATGCCTGATTTATGCGAAAATCGAGGGACGCTCCAACTCTATACATAACATTTTGCATGTATTTGCACCTACAAGTTCTCGCAAATTAAATTATTAAATTGTAGAATGAAATTTATTTGTTTATTCTTCGGATTTTTGCGTCTGGGAGATGGTAGATGGGTGAAAAAAATGTTGGGAAATTGTGGGGGTGCCGGTTCGACGAGTATTTCGTCAAAATTATGTTTTCTTTTTCTAGAGGAAATTTGGCGGGCAAAAATCACATCTCTGTCAGATTATCGGAAAATTAAATTTTAAGAAATAAATCTTAATTTTTAACTTATGTACATTTTTTTTGCTTTTACCGACAAATCAGTTGAATTCTTGAAGTATTTAATGAAATTACCATTTGCGGATTCAGATGATAACGAAAATGAGAGAATATTTTGAGAATTCAGGCCTCCAGTTCCCTTAATTTTTTAAATTGAATACAAAAATTTTGAGGCTGGAGTAGACTTGAAAATGGGGAAATATTCTTCATTTCTGAATATGATCTTTTGCATGGATGTGGACCTTCAAATTTTCGTCCATTAAATTAGTAAATTGCAGAATAAAATTGGTTAGTTCATTTATCCGATTTTTACGTCGGGGAGACGATGGATAAAAGAAAAAAAAATTGTAGGGATGGCGGTCAGACGGTTCATTTAAACTTTGCCACTGTGGGAGTGAAAAGCTCGCGGTTATATTGATTGCAGCACTTACCGTTGACATGTGTCGCGATACTTATCGTGCATTATACGCATACCGTGGACACACATACGGTGAAACACTCTGCTAGCCTATGGTGTTTCCCATATTGGCATCAGTGGCCTCACGCCGCGAGCATTGTGACCATCGGGGGAGGCCCCTAATGCCTATCAACGATAAACACGCTTCCTAGTGAAATTCTTGTGGGGGATACAAAGGAAAGAGTCATAATACGCGTCATAATAAAAGTCATAATAGAAGGACGGGACAAAAAAATGGAGGAATGAAGAGAAATAAAAAATATATTTTATCTATTTTTTGAAATATATTTCTGCACTTTGCAGTGTAAAATAATAATAAAAATACGCTAAGTCTGCAGTCTGACACCCCCACAAATTTGAAAAAAATGGTACATCGTGCTGCACATTTATCAAAAATGCTGTAATGAAAAAATCCAGTTGAAATTTCAAAATACACATATTCTCCGAAAATTGCAAACTGAAGTCCGATTTCATTTGGGTTTTTGTTCACATCATCCAATTATGTCTTAAAACATAACCGCATGGTTCCAACGCTTCCAATTAGAGCAATTAAATGGAGATTTTATTGATTGAAGATGAAATCAGGGTTTTCATATTGAAGAGCATTAATTTACCAATAAAAACGTTCCTTTTGTTGCAGGAATGCAACCTTTAGTCAATTATAATACAGGATTTATTTGTTGGAAATGAATTGTTGATTCTCTACAATGAAAAAATTTTCATTGAAATAAATATGCAGCTTCATTAAATTTCAACAAACCACATTTTTCATATGGACAGCAAAATTTCCAATAATGAATTTTTTGTGTTTGACTGGTTTCCTCCCCTGAGGTATGCATGAATGGAGGAATAAAAAAATCCGAGCTTCATGCAAGGAGCCTGTATTTTTATAGTAACAGAGACGGTAATTTCACAATTATTTTTCATTGAAATATGAGTCTTTATCGCTCAATCGTCCGGGAAAATGGCGTTGTTATTTAGACTCTTCATTAATTTCTCCCCGAAATACAATACATTTTAGTGAAACTTAGTTGTGAGAAAAAAATTTCAAGGAAAAGCTTGACGATAATACCAGAATTCACGAAAAGTGATTCGGTCATCGAAATTAAACATTTAATTTCCAACGTCTTCATAACAACTTTTTCCCTTTGGGCCTGAAAGTTAATAAAGATAACAATAAAATTTGCACGAATGTTTTCCTCAAGGTAAATAAAAAAACAATCGTTTTTTCCTCACGAGTATTGTGTACCAAGTCTCCAAGACTAAATAGAAAATTTCAAACAAAAATGTCAAAAAAAGAAGTGAAAAAACAAAACTAAATGTAAGATAATGAAAAGGGAAGGAAGAAGTTTACTGGAGGGCGAACTAGGAGCAATACACGAGTTTGGTAGCCAAGAGAGAGGCGCACCGCCAATTAGCTCGAAATAATGAACGTGTTTCGGCTCCTTTTGTTTCTCGGTCGTTTCGCCCCAGAGCCAAACGGGGATGCTGCCTCCTCTCCTCGTTTTATATATACCCGTGGTTTTTCAAACCTCACGACGTCACAATGCCGGTGCTTCTCTCATGGTGTTTTCAGGCTGTGCGCCATAACCAAGGGGATTTCACCTGCGACCTCCCCGGTATTCACCGGTCGATCCTCAAGATCCTTATACCCCCTCAGGAAATTGCCATTCCACTATACGCCATGTCGTAGAGGCTTTTCAGGATGAATGCAAACAATGCTCCGTTGTATCCCCCATCGCTTTTATATTCATTTATACTCATTCTCCAATGAAACAAAACAATGCAAAACATGATTTGATTTTTTCATCGATCAAGTTTTTTAAAATCTCCATTCCTCAACTAATTGCCAATTAACTACATGTTTGTTTATAAAGAAATAATAAAATCCACTTCAATTCGTTTCATTTTAATAACAGAAAAGTCATTCATAAGTTTTTTAAATCAGCAAACCACACTTCTGCCTAACTGTGGGAATTGTTTTTTAACTCAGAGTGAATTTCTTTCATCTGAAATTGGAATTAATACATAAAATTGAATTCGCTTGATCTTACAATTCAAAATTCGTTTGAAACAAAACAGTTTTCCAAAGTTAGTGAAAAAAGATTCAGAATCATCTGAACAGCAAAGATTTACCTTTAGATTTTTTTAAATCATAAAGACACTTCTATAAATCATCGTTACGAAAATAAAAATTTAGCAGTTTAGAAAGCGTAATTGACATTTTCCATATATTAATTAACATTATCGGATCCCCAATTTTCGATCTCAAAAGGACAGTTCATCTGTTGCAGAAAATCATGAATTACATTCAGAAAAACCATAAATTACTATTCAAAAACGTGATTTAACTGTAGCTTTCTCATTGTGTACGTATCTCTGAATATTGCATTCATTACCTTCCCGATAATCCTGCAACATCAGCAGAAACTGGATAACTAATTACTAATTAGTAAATTGTAGCGCGTCGCGTGCCATCCATGATCGTTGAAGAATCGATTACCCACTTTATTTCTCTATCAAGACTATTTATCCTTTGTTACAGTCATTAGAAAACATTTTTTGCACCACTCGGCGAGGATGTGGCGACGGGGAAAAAAGGGAAAATAAAATTGGAATGAGTGAACGAAACGGTAGCAGACGGAGAGCGTGGATTAACAATGCCGCAAATACTGGTATACCGGTCGTGGAATGCCTGCGAGCGCACACGGCGCATAATTAATACCGAGGAGAGGCTGTTTTACCCTCTTACTCACTCACTCAAGTTGTGGAGGCAAGAGGGATGGGAGAGCTAAGAACGAGAGGGAGAGACAGAGAGAGAGAGAACACGTTGAGAAGCCGGTTCCCTTTCCTCTGGGCTCATATAGCTAAGCTCCTCTCGTACGAAAGAACCAAACGCGAAAAGGAAGAACAGCGGATCGTATAAAAGGGGGTGGGAGGAGGTGGGAGGGTTGAGAGGGGCGAGAGGGGGGGGGGGGGGGGGGGAAAAAGGGGAGCGGGGAAAAGGGAGAAAAAGGAGAGCTGGGAAAAGGAGGGAGCCGGCATGTCCACGAGGAGGAGATTTATGTGGCTCCTGATTGAATCGTTCTCACTCGATCGCGCCGCTCGCTTTTTGCCCCGATACCCCAGCGCGCGTTTGCTTGAGCCTTCCTCCTTCTCCCCCCTTTGCGCCTTTTTTTTTGTTTACTTTTTTTGCCCAGTTATATACCCGATGGTAGAGTCAACTTATGGTCACGTATACGTGCCCTGGGTTTTCTTTGGCTTATATCGTAACCACATCGACGATACCCCGACTTATGGTCACGTATTCCAGGGGAACTCTCGATGTCTTACCGCCAATGGGGACCTTGTTGCTGAGAGGTACAATTGTCAATGCTGAGGTTGGGAAAATTATTGGCGGAGGGCTTTGTTTGGTTTGTAATTGGGACGGAGGGGAGAATTGAGGAGGGGGAGTTTGAATGGGTGTTACGATTTGACGACAGACTTCTGATCTTTTGACCAAAAATTGACCAGATGGAGAATTGTCGATGAGATGATTTTTTTCCTGTCTCTACGTCGCAATTTTGAGTGCCTTCTTTAAAGTTTAATTCTGTTGTTTATAGCGGAAAGCGAACATCAAACGTCATAGTAGCACTAGCATCAAATTAAGGTGAGTTTTTTTCGTGTGTTATGCGCAATGTTTTAAATTTTTAATATAAACACGGATGGATTAATCTTCCTCATGAAATATAGGGCTCGCCTGTACAATTAATCTTGCTTGAAAATTTTCGTAGTTACAGCTGCACCAAGAGCCCTTTTATTACGAATTTTCGGGTACGCGATGTGCAGGCTCTCACTCTATACGTAGGGCGTGCTGCCGCACTCGACCGACATTGGTAACCCCATTATTATATATTTTCAGTGCATACAGTGTGCGGGGTGTCAGAGGGGTAAATACGAGTGTCGAGTGTTTTTGCGTGTGCGTGTGAGTTTTTGTCTCTCGCGTGGTTAAGCGTTGTTAAAATAAATGGTACTTTTAAACCGATATATTACCCAGTGGTGCATTTTGGCCGACTCGTTGAACGGTTTCACTGTCTCTTTTTTTTATTACCATTCGTGGATGAGAGTTAGAGAGGGGGCAGAGAGATGAACTGGCCTGGGTGCACATTAAGTGGGGTGGTCGCCACTCGGTGAGAAAATGCATTTTTGAATGTTTCAAGCTCAACGGGATGTTTTGACACTGCACCGCTCGTTCTCAATCCATCTCGCCGCTCAAGAGTTTTCGGAAATATTACAAATATAGAGTTGTTTGCTAAGGTTTGAAACCAAATACGTAGGTAGCAGACTCAGAAATTTTTCAATGGTTAAAATATGACTGCACATTGTAAGAAAAACATTGGAAGGTCAGGGATTGATATGGTTCAGTCAGCATAAGTTTTAACATCAAACGAAGGAGTGGGGGTGACGGGATCATACGCAAAATGGAGGTGGTGGGTGTAGCATTTCATGTTAAAACTTATGCTGACTTCAGTCTAGCAGCTATTTTCAAGAGAGCGATATTAAATTTGAATTGAAAGAAATTGCACTGGTAATTTCTCATGTTGATATTAATTGTAAAAAAATTTCTAGGCCCACGAACCAAGTATTACTTGAATTAATTACATTAAGATTAAGAATTGGTAATGACTTTTTCATGAAATTATAAATTTTTAATTGCGATATTATTTGATGCCATTGAAATTTTCAAGTAGTATACCAAAAGTTTGATCTAAAATTGTTTTAACTGTCTAGTAAAAATAATATTTCCAAATTTTATTCCAAGGTTGAAATCATAAGTTTCCTGGGCCCCTCAGCCGTCCAATAAATTGCCCGATGCTTGAAAAATATTTCCGCAATACTGAACGACATTTGGCAATGGTTGAACCTCGAAAATTATAGCTGTGGATATCCGGAATCTGAACAGCCTGAAAGATGGTGCGATGTGTGAGGGTGACGACGGGATTACGCGTTTGTTTGGCTGTGTTGTACGCGAACAGGGGTCACGAAATAGCAGAGAGAGACCGAGAGGAGTGAGAATTCTAAGATCCGGAACAGCCTCGAGACACGCAGTGACACGTGTAGATTAATCTCAAATTTATTTGTGTCCACTTAAACCCCACCGATTTTCATTGAATTCCCCCTACCCGAGAGTCATTCATAGAAAGAGTAATTTAAAAAAAAAATTTCCAACAATTCTTTAATAACGCATGTCAAACACTTTTTATGCGCAATTTTTTTTATACCCCACCAATGTTACAATTACAATTTATCGACCCTCGCCATTATCCACAAGTCCCAGTGGAGTTTTTGTTTAGAGTTAAAAGCTCACTCTCTCGGTTTTCCAGCTGCGCGACGCTCGTCAACGTGACGTTGCCGGCCACCCTCGGCGCGCGTTGGCATTCTTCTGTCCTGTGGAAAAAACGCCAGGAGTTGCGCTCACTGCGTCATCTCTTCTCCTGTTTCCCTCTTCAACTGTCCTCCTTGATCCTCTCTTCTCTCTTTCTCTCCCTCACCCAGAATTCCCCGCTCCCTGCCCCCGATTCTCCCCGCGCATTGCTCATGTGTGTATGTGTAATCTGTGCAATGCGCTCCCATCGTATAATAGCCCGCACCGGCGACTGTACGTCGCATCGTTTTTTCGTCTTTCGATATCCTTAGTCCAAGCGCAACGTATATACCCAACTGAAGTCCCTCTCGGTTTCAAGTCGTGAGGAAGGTACACGCGCCCGTGTTTCTCCCATTATTCCTCCCTTTTTATCCGGGGAGCAGAAAAATCCGGACAAATTCCGAAAATAAAGGGGCTGGAATAATTGGCTGGGAAATTGATTGGATTACGTTGTAAGCCGATGAGAATTCGCGAATGGTCGTCATGAGGGAGAAGCCTCCTGATGCCGCAAGGCAGGATCCATTCAGAAAGCAATAATAATGGGGATAACACAACTAACTCACTTTTTCAAACAATTTTAACAATTTCTAGGATATTTTTGGGAAACTGTTATCATTTTTTAGTTTCATGCGATTTTCAGAATTGTATACCGAAAATTTCGAATCTCATCAAAAATCAAGGAAAGCTGTAAATTTGAGGACAATTATTCCATCAAAATCGATAGAAATCCAAAAACTTCTGGTGAATATATTCTCAAATTTTCAATTACTTGAAAATCCTGTATAATTTGACACTAAATATTGATTGATTTTCCATCAATCCTCAATATTGCACAAAATTTATAATGTCAATGTAGGTTCAGTCAAATCCGTAATTTCATGATTTCTATTTTCAAAATCACACCTCCACGCTGAAAGAATATTTTTGACTAATAATTAGACGAGCAATTATTTTATTTTGCCCTCCTGAATTTTCATTCGTTCGTATAGTTCATTTCATGCGCCTCACCATCCCTTAATCCCTCGCGCTATAAATTCCCCCCAATTTCCAAAAATAACAGGGTCACAAATAATTGCTTGTAAACCAGAGCGGATAATATCACAAATTAACAACAATTCGCGGATGTTCATCACCAGCGAACCGGCGATGTTGCGGTCACAGAGTCAATCCCGCATGTTCCATCAGTCTCGTGCTGCCTCGAGACTCTTCTCTCTCCATAAGAGACAAAAAAAACTAATAATCTAAAATCATTTCTTGAGAAAAATCATAGGTGAAGGGGAAGGCGCTGGCACGAGGACAGAGTGTTTAATGGCAGTGATTACTCAGCGAATCGAATGGGCCGGTGCTACCAACTTGACACAGACCGTAACGAAATACCAAAATAACGTCACTAATAAATATACACTCCTCGGTGTTGAGGATCAGGGCGGTCGTCTGAGACAAATGACTCCCGAATTAACCGGGTCGACTGCTGCACATCAAGGCAGAGTGCACTCATGATTTTAAGAGACAAACACCGAATGAAGAATTAACAGACAATTATATTACCGATTAAAAAAACTAGCCAAACTTCATTCTCACCCCCAGTTCAAGGACGTATTCTAGAGTAATATAATCCTGGTATGAATGATCTTCGGGAATTTAAGTTAAAAAAAAAGATCCTATTAAAATTAATCCTGATCAAAATAATCCTGGATGATTTGAGCCTGCATTTTATCACACATACCCTGAGAAAAAATATAATTTTCTCAATCAAATACTCTTCTGCCAAGAGTTTAAACTGACTTTTACTGTAGGAATTCTGGGCTTTTGGTTGTCCAAAATAAATATGTTTGGCAAGATTATATTTTTCTCTTAGTGTGCGTTACTATCCATTGCAAAAGAATGTAATAACTGAGTGTTAAATATTTTGAAACAACGGAAAAAAATTGTTTTCCAGCGACGATTGTCTATATAATTTTTATTGTTCTAGCAAATTAATTTATGCATCATTCCTGGGTAAACATTGAAGACATTTGTGTGACACGTCCGCTGTTCTCTTTTATTATTCACTCGTCGTTAATACTAAAGACGCCCGATTTTTTGGTGTACAATTTGATTTTCAAGTTTTCTGCGCCAGAACGACTTGCCTAGGATTTTTTGAGCCGAATTAATTCATTCAGGATCAATTTTCGATTATTAAATGATGTGGAATTCAGCCTGAGGCATCTGGCGACAGCAAAAATCCGTAAATCATTTCCAACAGGATGAATAAAATAAATTGGTGACAAAAATTCAAAACATAAATTTCATCTTATTTCAAACAAGATCATCTGGATGATCCAATAAATTTAACCCCCCCACTCCCCTTGTAGGAATGCCTATGATCACGTGTCTCGTGGGCGGCGACAAAATCTCAAAAAAGAATAACAACTGGGGAGACGAAAAAAATGACCTCTCACCGTGGAATTCGGCGTTAGACTCATCGTCACCCCGATAACGAACGCCCGCGCCGAATATCCACTGGGTCGCACTGAATTTAAGATACACACGTATGTCGTTACCATTTCAGAAAAGTTTTGTCGTCTCTCGGGTGTTTCCTCGTTCCGAGTCAATAAAATGTCGGCGCTATAAAGTGAGTTAAATATAAACAGAGAAAAGTCCTCTTCTTTTCGAAGATGCTCATGGTCGAGTGAGAGAAACAAAGTTGAGCAAAAAAACGAAAATTGTTTGAGTCGCCCCTCCAGCCCCTCCCGACTGACTTTTTTCGTAGAGGGATTCGAGTAGATCTCCAGGGACAGTGAGGACGAGCGATGGGACTCGGTTGAACATAAATTACCGTTGGAGCGCCACAGCCAAGGGGAAGTGAGTTATTTGCGTGTGAGTGATGGAATGCACCAGCTGAGGAAAGCCTGTGCGGCTAAACACTCAAGCCCTTCAATTTGGTGCTCTTATCCTCGTGATAGTAATCCAACCTCTGAAATCAATGAGTGCCCGCTTCTCACCATTTACTTGCGGCTCCTCATCTATCAGGGCTACAGCAGTTGACTTTTCTTAAAAAGAAAACAATAACTTCATGAATTTCCACTGCTCTGGATTTCATTGAAAGTCAAGATAAAATCGTTGATGAACTCTTGTATTGGAATTGGCATTTCTGAATTTACCATGTTAAGTTATCGGTGAAATTGCAATGAATTTTCAAGTTCACTTTCAAAATTAAACATTTTCACCTGAATTCTCAAAAGATTCGCCAATTGCCACTCTTACGTCGATCTGAAAATTGCCATTTCAATGAATATTTGAGACAGTTTCCAGACAGCTCCAATAGTTTACGAGAAGTCCCAATTCTCTTAAAATCTGATACCTCAGAACCCGAGAACTCTGTCACCAGAGTCCACCAGAGTTGTAATTGCGTTGTCTACTACACATCAAGCATCTCCTGACTTTTCAATTCAATAATAAAAATTGAGTACAAAAAATGTAACAGACCCGGGAGGTCTTCACGACTCACGTAGGATCCCGTGGGCCGATAAAATGTTAATGCGGGAGAATCGATCGAGAGGGCAAAAGCGAAGTAGCTCGAGGGAGGAAGGGAGTGAGAGGTAGACGCGGTGAGTCCTCCCTCGAAAAAGATGCACGCCCGGACCTCAGCCTCTTCGCTAATGGCTTCATTAATTACCTTCGTTTCGTTAAACGCCGCGTGCCGCCGGTTCTGCGACGCGAGGAATCTCCTCTCGTTGGGGGCATCCGTTGAAGAAGCTCTACTCGTCTCATTCCACGGGCATCCTCTCTTTACATCGGAGAGCAGAATGGCAGAGAGTGGAATTAAGTGAAATAATTAGACAAATTAGGGCAGCGTCAGGGCAACGCGGAAGGGAGATCATTTGTCATTTTGGATCCGCTATTAATTCCTCGTTAATTCCTCCTTTCCTCGTCAAGCAAGATAAACGAGTCAAGTCGAGGGTAATATACTTGTGTTAAGGAAATTCGATGTAAGGGTTGCGGGGGGGGGGGGAGGGGTAGATGAGGCGAGAGGAGAACCAGGTGGGTTATATTTTCAGGGGTATCTGGCGATGTTTACTCTGTCCCGGGACAGAGAAGAGAGCCGAGAGACACGTACTTGAAGAGTGGAGAGACCCCTCGAGGACGGGCAAGCCCGATATAACCACTCGGTCCTTCGCAAGGGTCATCGTGTAATATCGTATACGCTCGAGGAGTCCTGTGAGTGGCCACTCGACGGTGCCTTTATGTTTTGCCGATCTTGTGGAGAACCCGAGCTGTATAAAAAAGAGGGAGAAAAAACACACATCCTCGAGGTCCACGAACCCTCCATCTTCACATCTATCAGCGGCGTCATATCGTCGACAAGATTAAAGATTAATTGTGGGTTTATTGAATTATACACTTTTCAATTATCTCCGATTGAATGCAGAGATTAGCATAGTCATAAATTGTTAATATCAGTATTTTCTTTCGAGTGTCAGAAATTTTTGATAGAACATGTTGGGATTTTTTCTATTTCTCGTTTATGTTCGGAAATAGGGTAGTCGAGGAACATCATAAAATGCTCACTTTTAATAACATTTATTTGTTAATTTAGACAAGAAATCGAGTGATTGCATGCTCCATACGATTGATTTGAGTTTGAGTTTGGCGAAAACTATGGAAAATAACTCGAATTGATTTTTTAAATTTAAACTCTATTATGATTACCATCCTAATAGATAATGCCAACCCTTGATTCAATATCACCCTGTGAATTAATTTAGTAGTTACAATTTGAGGGGCTTTATTAAGGGCATCTAGGTCAGACTGTCCCAGCAATGGGATTTATTTTAGGTTTTAATGTAACAGATGGCGAAATCTTGTTGATGCAGAGCAACTGAGGTCAGTTGGATATAACGCGAAGGAGGATAATTATGTAAGTTAAAATCGATTCTTAATTACTGTGAATATTTAGAAATTATAATTTATTCATGCACTTTGCAGAGTTCGTGTCAGGATTTTCCGATAAAATATTGTTAAAATTCATCCAAGTCGGGCGATTTCTGATGAAGAACCTCATTTTTATGTCAATGACCAGAACATTTGTTCATCTGTAATATTGTAGATGCCACAATTATGTAAACACAATGGAATATTGATATAATTCTCGAATGAATAAATTTAAACTACGCATTCAAGTCACTTCGATAACTTCGCTTTCAACAAAACTTAAAAAAAATTAGTCTTTCGAAATTTAATTTGATCCTCAAAATTGCGCTACTGAAATATGCATAAATGGAATATGCGATCAAAACTGAATTTTTAGTAATGGCATTTTCAAAACCTCAGATTAACAGTGTCTACAGTGTTTATTTAAAGATTAAACAAACCGTAAATATTCTGAACACGACTGACAACGTTTGGCCTACCTTCAGTACAAAAAAAAACACCCAAGTAATGTGTCATCCGACGTCAAATAAATTCTCAAGTAATATTTCGGTGATTAGTCCGAGATTTAGAGTTTTCAGGGGTTTGGCACGTGGGCCGTTGAAAGAGAGTAACCACGTGGATTTAATTCGAGTGGAGGAGGTTAAGAGTCTTGATGTGGCGAGACTAACCGATGCACGGCTCGTTGCCGCTGTCACCGCTGTACTATCTCACTCACTTCTATATAAACCGACGAGTGAGAGCTATCTCTCTGTGTACGTAGAACGCACTCTAACCCATGCCAGACCAGAAAGGGTATTTATTAAAACCTCCTCCTCGTGGCCCGACAGTTATGACAGGACACGTTTTTATTTCCCCCCAGCGAAATGAGTTCATGTCTGTATGACCCTTTACATTTTTAACAAAAACAAATTTTTTTTTCTCCTCCACTCCATGGGAAAAACAGTTAAAAAAATCATGCGAGTTGTGGTAGTGAATTTTTCAACGAGTGGGCTAAGGAGAAACATTTTGCAAAGTCCACCCATTTCGAATAGTCAGTTTGTCACATGTCAGAGGATCGTAGAGTTTGTACGTTTTGCAAAATTTGCACACCTGCCACTTGCCCGTCAACTTCGTCTCGATATACCTCCATTGAGAATGTTTTGCATTGGTGCAACAGAGTTGGTGTATTACACACACATTTGCGGGATTTATTATTAGAACACTGGTTCGAGGGTATATAAACGACGACAAATTTAATGCATCATCAGGAGAGGGTAGGGAGCGACGGCTTAAACGGCTTAAGCATATTCACGGGTTTACGGGTGTCCGAAACTCTTGCTGCAATTTTCTACTGAAATTATCAGTTGTTTGGGAGGAGGGAATAACGGCAAGTCCTGGTAATTGAGGGGATTTGAGGGAGAGAGTATATTTTCGGGGTTGGGAATCAGTTGTGAGGGATTTAAGTAGTTTAGGCGGCTGCAGTTATGATTAAGGATATTAATTGTTACATTTCATTTTTACTTTTAAATTGTACAGAATTGATGTGAAGAGGGCGCATTTATTATTACAGTTGATATTTGAAAATTATATTTTGAAAACTGGATTTCAACGGGAATATAGAAAAGAAAACAAAGAGTATTGGAGCGAGTGAATTATTTTTTATCCAATAACTTCAGACATTCCGTGAAATAATGGAGCTGACACAATTTAAGAAAAGTCATTGCCCCTTACCCGAATCTATAATGTAATAAAAATGACCAAAACCTGAAGGAATAAATTGCCAACACAATTGTACGACAATTGTAATTTGAGTGCTCACGTGTTCTCTCAAATTTATGTAATTGCAGAGCCCTCTCCACCTGCATCTCCCCAAATGCAATAATTCAACCGAGCGCGTTCGACAATTAGGCATCACTCGAAATTCCCTAGGTTAAAAACTACTTAAAAAACACATAATAAATTATTTCCCGGCTTTGATGAATGGTAGTCTCCTGAGTTTTGTTGTGACAATTTAAAATGGATTCCTAATTCGTGAAGGGTAGGAGACAGGGGCTCGTGGCGTTTGAATTCCAGAGACATCTCTCGTGTCCCCCCGTTAATCCCTGTGGTGCATGTGCAGGGCAAAAAATACGTGTGGCATCCGCGGTGGCTCATTAAACTCCACTGCCTCTCTGCCATTGTCTCCCTCTCTTTCTCTTCCAAGTCATTTCAACTCTCTCTCTCTCACTTCCACCCCTCCTTTCTTTCTTATGTACTTGAGGAATATTTATGCCTGCCGCGTGGCACTCTCCTCGATATATTCGTATATAACTTGTTTCGGTGTAAGATTGCCGAGTGTGATATGGAATTTAGGGGTATGGATGTACTCGATAAACCGGCCGCGTAATGACCGAATGAGGGGGGAAATAGGTAAACAAATAGTAACGGTACGACGTGTTCGGTTTATCTAAATTCTCTGAGCTGCTTACGAGGGCTCTGAGACTTATCCTTTATCCTCGAGTGAAAGGTAAACCAAAAAAATTTGGAAATAAATGAAAAATAAGACTTTTATATATTTGCGGGAGCTTGAGGCGACATGATTATTAGGGATCAGCCGTTTATCTTGAAGATTAACTCTTCCATGTTCAAGGTGGAAAGCATTTTTCGTTCATATTCGAGATTTTCGGCAGTTGATAATCATTATCATCACTAGCGTAATAGTCCTCTCCATCAAGATGATTATCATAATTGAAGCCTATTCAGGATCGTTGGGAGATGATGCGTTTAGAAAAATACGATTTTGAGAAAATAAATAATCCTCCCAAGTAAATTAATACTTGGTAAAATTTGTTTCCACACACAATTGAATGATTATTCGAAAGCACGAGATTCCACTCTCGAAATATGTGTTATCATCAACACAGAGTCTTTATAATCGACGAAAAAAATCTATATCACTAGCTGCAAAACAACATAAATAGAAGACCTCATGAAATTTGCTCGTAAATATCGCAATATCGTCCGAGAATTTAATGGCGCGAACTGTCGCCGACTATCGCGCCGCAGATGCCAGTCCCGAAAGGGTTGGTGCAGCTGCCGGTTATCACTGCACCTCCTGCAACTTACGACCTGCCTCTAACACACATGCATCGAGCCACACGTGAGAGATCCCCAGGCTCGATTGCACTTACTCGGACGCGATCGCTTATTATCCCCGTTTATAACACGGTGCTCACCGCGACCCACACCCGTGCCACCTCATAAGCCCCGAAAATTTGTCCAATAAAAATATTCCCTCCCTGGGATCTTCTGTTTTTAATGAACGAAAAACTCGGCAGCAAATGGCCAATCCCAAGGGAGTTGGAATTATTAAGAGAGGATCCTGTAGGGTATCCCAGCAGTGCGCGAATTGATATATGATTATAACCCAGCGTGCATCTACACGAGCGTGAACAATTATGCGTATGATATATGTTACGAGGAAAAATGATTTGTTAAACGTCGGTTGAAATAACCTGAGACAGGAACGCCAGTCGTATCCTACGAGCTGAGTCCGAACGTGCAAGCGATTTATAAAGAGTTGGGGCACTAGTGTTGCGTCTCCCTCATCTTTCCGGCGCATACGGCGCCGGATCTAGGGCCTTTTTATCCTCATTCCCCCTCCTCCCGCTCCCAGCGACCTAGACGTGTCACACTCGCAATTTATACTTCTCAAATTTTTGTCGCTAACGTCTTTTTTACCCTCCACTGGTGCATTCTAATTAGTCGAACACGAGGATGGAATTTTATTGCACAGCATGTGGACAACACCGATGTTGTACATAAGTTAAAAATATATCATGCCTACAAGACGTCCTAATAATCTCGAGTTTCATCCTCTTGGCGCATTCTCAGAGTCCTGGCGCCCCAGCATCTATCCATCATCCGCTCGTCGAAGAAGCCCGACACACCCACTTGTATCCATCCTACGTCACACAAATGTCTCCATATACATATCGAGGGGACGCCTTGAATATCAACTGGAGGATTTTCACTCAGTGTTCCGAGAATGTGTTACAAAAAATATGTAAGTGGACACTTTGGCCAATGTTCCCGGCGTGTGGTCAGTGTTTGGTGTGACAGCGGGTGTCCTGTGACCTCATAAACAATTGCTCCACTTCCGACAGAGATGGAGGGCATTTTCATCTGGAGGGAGACGTTTACCATGTGCTTTAACATTCTCAATAAGTCACCTTTGACGTTGAGCAATCGTAGCGAAACCATGAACAGATGGAAATTTTGACAGCCTCGGTTCCTTTCTCAAGGAGAAACCGAATTATTCTCTTGTATTGAATCGAGCAATGAGAATTCTAGGTATTCGTCTCTTGTCCCGTATTTTCGCGTCTATAGTATGTAATTACTATAAAAAAATAATTTCATTATGGGACAATGGGAGATTTCTGAACGTTTTCGGTTTAGATTTTCGAAAGACTTGAGTCAAGACTTCCAGAACTTGGTGGAAGATTGTAATTCTCAATTTGAGGCTTCGAAATCTCGAAGATATTTGCAATTTCACAAATATTGTGGTAAAAATAATCAGTTCTTCGATTCTAAAAAAATTCCATATAATGTTTTTTCAAGCCCGTCCATGCGGATATATAAATACATATATATAGATATCGGTTTTTGGGGTTTTTGACGCGTATACGATGCTGATCCTGGTTCTGAGCCTGAGTCTGCGTCCGAGTCTAACTCTGACGCTGCTTCTGAATCTGAGTCTGCGTCTGAGGTTGAGTCTGAATCTGAGTTTGTTCGAGTTGTGAGAAAACACTGAATGATCCCAAAAACCTAGAATCGCCGTATTCTCAATACTAAGCGAGAAAAACGCCCAAGTTCTATTCCTATGTATTTTGGGCTCAGGAATCCAATGCCGTTGTCCCCGCGTCCGTAGGTCGCTTGGTTTTCGAGATATGAGCAAAAAACGGAATGATCCAAAAAACGCTTAGAATCACCGTATTTTCAATATTACCCTAGAAAAACGCGAGCGTCATTTTCCATCGGAACTTAGCGTCTCAGCATTACTCGACCAGGCAGCATATTCCAGCCATGCGCCAGTTAGGATTCGCGTTTTTTCAACCGCGACTTACAACATTTTTAGGAGCATGAGCAGCCATCTCCTGATGGTGCTCCCGGGTCATGCCGAGCGCTGTTCACTTTTCAGGTTAGAATTCATACTTTTGAATTCTAACATAAAATGTGCGGTCATCGAACTATCAAGATAACAAACATATATATATTTATCTAAGTTATATTTTGGGGACAGTGCAACTTTTCGAGGTTAAATTCAAAATTGTGAACCATCACCTCAAAATTGAACAGCGCTTCGCATGAGCCGGGAGCACCACGAGGAGGTGGCTGTTCATGCTCCCAAAAAGTTGATATTCGCGGGTGGAAATCCACCAATCCCAACTGGCGCAAAGCTGTTATATGCTGCCTGGTCGGGTAACGCAAAGTGGCGATGTTCGGTGTGAAAAGGACGCTCATACCTCACTTGTCCTGTAAATGCACATTTTGAACACTCCGCGGTCCCTTACGACCGTAGTTTTTTATAATTACATAAAAACTCCACTTTCGTGGATATGCTGTGCGGATCTTCACTCTACATTTTTTCGGCATTACAAGGCGTTGTTAGGTCGAGCTCGAAGTTGCACTAAGATCACTTACCTCCATCATAAAAAGCTAGACAATGGTGACTTTGGGGACAGTCCCCAAAGTCACAATCCGCCCATTTACCATGTACTTAAGAGAGACCGTTATGTCCCCGAAATAGCCGTTAGATAAATATATATATTGATCTATATTTCCGTTGTTGCGGTTTTTGGAGCGTATATGATATTGATTCTGATTCTGAGTTTGAGGCTGAGTCTAAATCTGAGTCAGATTCTGCGTCCAAGTTTGATTCTGACTCTGCATCTGACTCTGATTTTATATATTCTGATATATATAATTGAAAAACGAAATATAAATCAATGTGACAGCCCCGCAAACATGATTATAGGCGCGCGTGGCGCGCGATCATCTCCAGTAAAATAAAATTTAGCGGTAACTGTCCGATCAATCTCTCCTCTATATTGTCCTCTAAATTTTCTCGTCTCGTCTTCTCTCTCGCGTCTATGGCGACAAAGACTCTATGCATGAGCCCTAGATTTACGTAAACACGCGAGCTCTGAATGACGTTGAAGTATGATGTTGTAGTTGGGAGAAAGTCGAGAGATCCTTTTCGTGGAGGGTATGTTAGCTATCAGTCCGAAAAATCAGCACTGGGCTTTCCGGAGGTGGGATAAACCGTGGCGCTAACCTCTCTCAGTAGAAATATCCGACGTACCTCTTAACCCAACCCCGGATACACTCTTCATCCAATTTTCAAGTCTACCTCTTTCTCACTCTCGCGACTGTACAACGTTCTAGGGCGTAATTAAGGGTGCTCCGCCCTGTACGCGTTGCCCTCATCAAGAGCCGTAAACCTATTTAGTTGTCATACTCGGGGACTGTTTCGCGTTGGCATTTACGATGCTGCCTGCAGCTTGAGATTGGTCTGTATTCTCGTAAGAGGTGATGCAAAAATTTGAGAGGACTGTAATCAGAGCAGAATATCCAATGAGAGTGAGAGGATGAAAGTGAAAAGTTCGATTTGTGAATTCCGAGACAAAATGTAATTGTGATCAATGATTTTATCACTCATTTTTCTTCAAAAACTATGCTCTCTTAGAAATATTAGCACAAAACCGACAATGTCGTCACATAATTGTTTTGTAAATACGACTAATAATTCTTTATTCAAAAGATTATCATTCTTGTAACATCTTCAATGTATCAGATCCCTGTTGACCGAAATTTTGTTTCCAGATAAAAATGGTACATCCAGTATCTAGACCAACTGGAAAGGATTCCCGAGTCGTCCTCAGTCACAACGGAAATGTCTCCCGTAAACTACTAATCACCATAAACCACCGTTCTACACGTGTTACGAATCCTCAGCGAAGAGGAATCACCATTCGGCCGTTTGTCTCTCCGTATACCGCGTTTGTTACCCCCGAGGGAAAACCTCGAGACGTTACTCCACCTCCATACCTCCAACATCCTCCAACATTCACATTTTTCCCCTCATCTCCCCATTTAGATCACAGAATTATAGCCCTAAAGTGGTCAAACAATGTTTGAAATAAATTCAAATCTCCCTCGATTTTCTCTTTTTCTTCGCCCTCTCTCAACCCTAACTCCTCCTGCATATATAAGAGACTCGATAATACTGTCTAATCTATCGTGGTGTCGATGGGCAATCGATTGCGGGAGAGGAAGTGGCCCCATGGATTTCAGCAGCCGCCCCGCTGTGGAGTTTAGGCGAACAACACGCCCACGTACGAGGGGGATTTTCGGAGACAGAGAGAGAAAGAGGGAAGGTGCACGAGGATATCCCCCAGACTCACAAGACACTGACTTTGAGAATTGAGAGGGATGAGGAGAGGAATGAGGTATATACGGAGGAGACATTCGTCTCGCATTAGCATATACACGCCGCGAGGAGGTCCGCATGCGGCCTCTCCACCACCTTCTACCACGGTACCGATTCCTCTCCTCTTCCTTCCTTCCTTCCTCGGCCAAACAGCCTGGCGAATATCGCACCGCGTGCGAATGTATTCCCAGTGAGCCAAAAAAAAATAAAAATGCGAAGTTGGAGAAGAAATGTCTTCTCGGAAAATAATTAAAGTCGAGTAAACTCTTTTTAGAGTTTGTTAAAAATCCAAGTGCACTATGTAGCAGATTTACATGCGAGCAATGAGAAAAAAAGACTGCGGGAAGAGCAATGTATCGCTTGGAATATTGTAATGATTGAAGTGGAAGTTAAAAAATATCGAGGGGAATTGTGAAATTAAGTAAATGTGCAGCGAAATTTCGGTCTGCATAAAACAAAAAATTTATTTTGAAAAATCAAGATTTTAAGTTGAGATTTTTTTAATGTAGTCAAGTTGAACTCTCCAGAACTTAATTTAAAGGTTTTCGAATGAAAGATCTGAATGATTTCTCAATCGCTGGTCATTTTTCTGTAACGAATTTTTTTTTACAAAATACACTGTAAATTTTTAATTGCGTTCGGTTCCAGCTATACGGCCAGCTACAGAGGCATTTTTTAGTAAAAATTACCATTCCGTTTCGTACTTGTGTAGCATTTTCGATGCAAAAATTGTCCAACCGCATAGTAAAATTTACTTTCGTTAATACAAATTTTGCACAGGTATAGACAATTTGTAGTGAAGGGTAACCAAATTTTACTGAGAAGTTGGGGAATTTTTCACGGAAAACCAGCTAACTTTTATTAAGGAGTCAACAAATTTTACTCACCGGTTGGTTCATTTTTATTGTACTCCTCGACAACTTTTACTAAGCAGTCATCAAATTTTATTGAAGTGGTACGGTAATTTTCCCGGGATGGCGGAAACACTACACAATTAGATATCGGAATGGTAATTTTGGCTGAATTTTTCTCTCTGTGTAGTCCGCTC
>JAPYZN010001548.1:0-15835 GCA_030522865.1 Psyttalia lounsburyi | reverse complement strand
AATAAATGGAAAAGAAGTGAGCAAATCAATTAGGTACTGGGCTACCTTTGACCACCATTGAATTTTGCACAAATTTATGCATTGAGTTTTCCAAAATATACACCCCTCCCGCTGACTTGAGGTCAATTTTTTAATTGTTCATAATTAATTTATTTTTAATACCAAAAAGCTAAAAATACACTACCGTTAACCACCTCCGAACTACCAAGCGATTGCAATAATCCAAATTTGGATACCTGCACTTCCCCCGCTAGCTATAGGTAGCTAATAAAAATGTCTGGAAAGGTAATTTTCTGTTTGATCAACTGATTAACAATGAAAATGCGCCTGTAGATCGACGTTTTCGAAAGGTCGTTGAAAGCCGGGTAAAAACATAACCTTCTTTTCTGCTGTCATCTTTTCATATTTGACCAAAATAAATGTAATTTTTCCAATAAAAATGTCAAGAAAAGAAGGAGATAATGACTCCAGCGAAATGCAGAACATTAATGAGGATAAGAGCATTAATTTGAATACTTATAGAAAGCTTGTGAAATCCTACATTGATCTGGTAAGTGAAATTTTATCGTTGTTTTAAGAGAACCTGTGTTCTATTGTTGTCTATTTTCAGCATCTTTACAGTGCGGCTCTCTTCTGGGCTGACAAAGTTCTTTCGTTGAGCAACGATGATCCTAAAGATATTTGTACATTAGCACAATGCATGTATCTGATGAAACAGTATCATCGTGCTGCCCATCTGATCAGGAGTAGAGGATTAGAAAAGGTTAGAGTGTAATTAAGAGAACATAGAAAGTTCTCTTATTCAAAATAAAAATAATCAATTCACATGAAAAAAGGCTAATATAGCACTAATCGTTTCAAAATCATCGAAACTATAAATTCTGGTAAATATGCAGTTTGACGTCCGCATATATTTTCCGATATTATTTCAATAAATATTAACATTTAAAGGTTGAATTTGAATATTATGAATGTAGAAGTGTTGGGAATAATATTGAATATAAACACAATGGGTGTTTACACAAAATTGAAACAATAACAGAGAAAAGAACCAAATTTTCGCTGTTGGTTCTGAGTCATGCAAAGAGTGGTGAGGTAAGCCCTATTCTGCACTCCGTAACACCCAAACCATCGTTTCTGGCACTCAGGGGTGTAAGATTTAAATTATATACCAGAAGTTGCATATGCACACTAAAATGTAAAATAATCGAAGGTGGGGACGTCGAAATGTACATTTACCACAATCTACTAACCTAATGATGTAAGCAGGATAAGTTGAGGCTCATGTTGAAATCTACAAAATTATCATTGAACCGAAAGAAAAAAATGCGAAATTCTCTTCTACTGATCTTGAATTATTGATGACTGTAGGCACAAAAAAAATTCTCCCAAACCTAGTGAATATGTTACGAATTTCTATTGAATCTTTATTAAGCTTACATAAAGAAGGATGTCAGTTTCTTGCAGATTTTATTGAAAATGGTCAATAGAAAACATTTTATTTGAAAAATCTCAAAAATACAATTTTTCTATACAATTTTACGATTGACATATTTTCTTTAACAATACCTAACCTAGCAAGAATTCTCAAAACTTTTTTTTTATTATTACATTTGTCTCTATTGTTTTCTCATTTCACAAAATTCTAATGAATAACTTGAGCAAATTCTGTCCGGGAATTCTCTTGTAGGAAGAATTTCTAAAAAAATCAATACCTGTTTTTTTCAGACCGATCTTATGTGCCACTATTTAACTGTCCGGAGTTTACTGGAAGCGAAAGAGTTCAATGAGGCATTACAAGTAATTAACGAGTTGGAAATTTGTACCAACATATCGGAATCTGGAGTCAGTTTTATGGCTCACCCTAATATTCTCCAGGATGCTCCAAAGAATGTAGACCATTTTTTTTTTCAATTTCGTTAGACGAATATTATTTTTGTCCATGTAAGTGATTGGATAATTTGATTCTCCTAGGTTCAAAGCGCGATTTTATATGTAAAAGGGAGAGTTTACGAAGCCACTGATAATAGAACTGTTGCCACAGATTGCTACAAACAAGCCCTACACTGTGATGTTTATTCTTATCAGGCGTTTGAAGCTCTGGTGCAAAATCAAATGCTTTCAGCTGCTGAAGGTAATAAAATGATGTTAGATTATTATTATTTTTTTAAGCAGAACTTTATTTTCATTACTTCTTTTTAGAGAGAGAATTACTGGAATCTTTGCCATTTAATGAGCAATGCTCAGAAGCAGATAAAGAATTGTTAAGATTACTTTATGAAAGTAAATTGAAAAAATACCAGGAACCCACCGAGGATATTTCATTGACGACGTGTAATGTTAAAGGTGTTCTCATTACCGATAAATTCCAGGAGAATCTAGATATGCAAGTGGCGAAAGCCGAACGGCTGTACTATAACTGTGACTATCATCAGTGCTTCAATCTCACAGAAAAGTAAGTAAATTAGGTGACCTACTCACTAGATCGGCACCACCCAAAAACTGGGCGATTGACTTTTGAATTGGAAATTATGCAACGAAACCTACAATGTAAATTGTTACTTTGAGTTTACAGTAACAAGCGTTTTTTATGGTCGCCTAATGTCACTTTTATTAGACAAAATTTTTGTTTGAATGTCAAAAAAACGAACGTTTGTCTACTCGCTAGTTTTATTAGGGGTCCATCTATTAGTCTGCTAATAAATTTATAATAACAAGAAATGTGTAAAACGTATAAAAAGTGGATTACGAGGGATGAAAACCATATGTACATAACACTACCCCCGCTTTTGACAAGTTGTAGAAATCTTAGAGAAATCAATCGTAGGCTTTTTTTCTTTGTATGGGAGTCAGCAGGGTCACGAGATTATAAAGACTATAAGAATCACCAAGATTTTTTCTTGTCATTAAATTATAAATATCGTGTTATAACTTATGTTATTTAACAGAAATGTAGTAATATAGTAATGATGATTGCTTTAATAAGACGGCTAATAATCCAATTTGATGTGTAATATACAAGAATAATTCATACATTCCATTTCTATTGCACCAACAGTTATCTTTAATCCACTCTCTAGATCCAATTCAAATAAAAGATTTAAGGAACAGCCGACATTCATTCGGAAGCATACTGCTAATTTATTTGCAAAAACAGCCGCAATTATTGTATAAGATATGAGCAAATATTGACTTGTTTTTCACTCATTCGATTGTTCTTTTCTTTCAGGATTCTGAAGAAAGATCCGTACCACAGCTCTTGTTTGCCAGTTCACATAGCTTGCCTGGTAGAATTGAAAAAGACAACAGGTATTAAACGTTTAGTGAATTTTTTAGCAGCCACGGGAATTAGGGCAAATGGGAACCACTTTTCATGTACTCTAATTCCTTAGATGTATTTTTTTAACAGCAATAGTGGGATTTTTAATTAATGGAAAGTTTTCGACTTTACCCAAGTTTCTACTACTGGTTTCGAGAATTGAGTGATGAATGGGAATAACTCGTCATTTTTCTATTATTTCCAGTTGTTTTGAGCCAACATTTGCTTTTCTTTAATTATTTATTTAATTAAGATTCTATATTGTGTATATACCAGGATTTGACAAAAAAATTGATACGTTTTTCATTGAGTGCTCCATCAAATAGTGATTTTTTAACAACTAAATTTTCTATAATTCAAAAGTTTTATGCAACAAATTATGAAATTGGCCCAATACGCTACATTTTTAAATCAAAACATGGATACTAAGTTTTAATTGATCATGAATTTTAGTTCAGTATCCAGATAGATAGTCCAACGGTAGGTCATAATTTAGCTCAAATTCATAGTTTCTATTGACTGTCCCGTTAAATTATGAACCTTGGGAGACGAATATGATTGAAATACCAGTGAAACTATCATTTAATATAAATTTACAAAAAGTACCCAGAACATTTCAATCAAGCATTACCAATCGAATTTGATTGGAATTAATTAAACATCAATACCCGAATCATTGCTCTCTTTTACTTAAAAACGTACTGAACATATATAGTAGATATTTTTGTATGACATCCTCATCAGTTTACTACTTCAGTTTTAATATTTAAAAAAAATACAAAAAAGTTTTATTTCTTCATCGATCAGAAAGTTACTGTAGAAAAATAAAAGCATTACAATTTTCAACAGATTGACTTAAATTTCAGTTTCCATATACACAATATGTACATGTATTGTTGAAATTTGTTCTCACAAATTGTCAAATATTTCATTACATCATTAAAATAGAACTTCTTCAAGAATTTTTTGTTCGAAATATAATAACAAATAATGAAAATAATCTTGAATACTTCACCCATCGGGGATCAACAATGTGCATCAATTTGAACAATTTTAAAATTTTTTACTTGGAGTAATTTAGCGAAGAAAATAATGTAAAAAACCCCCACGACTACAAATTTTTTAGAGTCACCTATAAGTAAATTTCAATATATTTGCCATTTCATTCGTTTTATCGAAGTATTTTTCTCGACTTGAAACCTCTCCTCTAGCCTGCCTCTCCCTCCTTTATTTCCTCTCATTATCTGCGGTATCATGGCCGCCTTACATCTATCTGTGCCCCATTCGAGCTAGGACTCAACGCGAAACCATGTAAAACCCCAGCCGCACAGCCGGCCGATTGTGCAGTGCCCTAATGTATTCATCTGTCACCCTGACGAGATGAAGACACTAAAGCCGCTACACCGTGCCTACCGCCCGTAATTTTTTTGCGAGCGAAATGTTCCTAAGCGGTCACCCACCAAGTACTAACCCAGCTCAACGCTGCTTAGCTTGGATGTTCGCCGGAGCAACACCTCGCTCGCCTAACCATTACGGCCGGCTAAATTTCAATATATATTTGATATATCTATAAATTCTTTACACATTCAAACGAACATTCACCTCAATCTATTGAGCATTTCATGATGAGCATACTTGAAAATTTCACCAATGACAAAGAAAAGACAAAACCAACTCATTTATTGCGCTTTTATATTACGACTGAAGTAATAAATTCATTATTACGATAAATATAGGATAGTGTGATTGTGGAGTTTCATGAGAGGCCGCCCCTTCAATTTTTTATTACTGAAACCTGACTATATTTTTTATAATTTTCAGCATTATTTTATCTGGCCCATAAACTTGTCGATTTATATCCTGATATGGCTCTTGCTTGGTTTGCTGTTGGATGTTACTATTTTGGAATAGGTGAGTCCAAATTTTTTTTATTGTTCAAGATATGGGGAATCAGTTACTCAAAAAGAAAAACTATCCACTGAATTTCAGTTCGATCATGACATCGGATATTGTATGGTTACTCCATGAACAAAAGCTCAGTAAAAAAACCTTTCAAATAGGGCTCCCATAACTGTTCATGTCCATGAATCGGAAATGAAAAATTTCGGTACTTTTTTTTGTTTTCAATTTTTTCATTGATTCAGAAAAATGCATGGATATGAGGTATAAGGAAATTGGAATGTTTTAAGCCCTTTTTATTTATTTAATAGAAGGAATGGAGGAATTTCCCATTCCATACTATAGATTTTGCGGGACATCATATCAAATCCACAAAGAAGAGATTCCTTGAAAAATATTGAAAATGAAATGAAAAGTAAAAAGATAAAAAGCAAAATAAAGAGTAAAGAGTATGGCTTTCGGTGGGAGCCGCGAAATACATTATAGAAATATTTTCATCGAGACAATCATAATAATATAGTTCGATACGATTGCGGGAAAGTACTTCCGAGCTCATGGTAAGTTTATAGCACGAGCCGAAGACGAGTGTTATAATCCCACGAGTCTAAAAACACTATTCCCGCTAGTATCGAACCCTATTTTTTGACACATGCTTCGCGTGCACAAACCGTCACTTTGCACACAGTGTGTCAAAAATTCTTATAGAAAATCTGATGGGATTTCATATAGGATGTTAACATGATCACCACCTGTTCTGACCATGACACCTATCTAGAAATCGATTTGGATTTTTCTAATATAACTAAATCCGCCAAGAAATTCTATAGAAAATCGTACAAGAAATCCTACCTATCCTATCTTTTTTTATTCTATTTTAGAGAGAAATCCCGTGTGAAAGAGTGGTCAGATAATTTAGTCTATAATTATCACATTCATTATAATTTGATTCGATAATGATATAGAAAATGCGTATCACATTTCTGTTTTTCACATTTCCCATCGGGATTATTTTTATTTTTTGGTTCTGAATAGAAGTTTGGCAATCGTTCAAATTTCAGTTTCCAAAATTTAATGTCACGGCAACTAAATATGGCTAAAAACGTTGAAATATACAATCTTTAGATAGTGTCTGCCGGTATGTATTTATTTTTTATTCTTCAAGGTCTAACGGCTTATGTTTGACCGCCCGTTATGTGGGTTTCACCCACTGAACTTTTTACTTCGGAAAATTGTCGCTCTTACTACCCCTCATAGCACCATCATTGAGAGCTTCTTCGCAAGGGAAATCGTAGCTGTTTGCTCTGCCACCGTTATTTCGCCTAATTTGCTAAAAAGTTATGTGTGATTAGGAGGTTCGGAAAGCATTTCTTATCTAGAAGACTAGCTGAAGACTTTTCTTTGTGTTCCTCTTTTGGGACCCCCTTTATGACTTCTGCCGCAACGTTGCTCGCAGCGTCCCATGCTACTTGTCATAATAACATTGAATCCACTAGGCCCTCAGGGTCGACCTTTCTTCTTACGTTGACCTCCCACGTCTTGCGAATATCGTTCAAACTGGGGCATATAAGCAATACGTGCTCCGCATCCTCGTCCATTCCTGTTCAAACTGAGCATTTCGGGGAATTCCGGTGCACTACGTACGGTATGCGCTTGCAACCCACCAGTAAGGGAATTCTCCAGTAAGGGACTCAGTACTGAACATTAAGCCCCCTCTAGTGACTCTATACTACAGGGGACCCCACTACGTCTCGTACTTAATAACAAAATCGCTAGCATCTAGAGTCGATTGATGAGTCCGACAGCCATGTTCACCTGCAGCTTCTAACCTTTGATGGGCGATACGCTTAACAGTCTTACCAGCGGTATCGAGTATGCAGAGACACTATATGATGGAGGTTCGTCCGGCGGTTTGTTCTCTTTTGGGAACAGTACTAGCTTCTGCTGCCGCCACGTGGTATGGAAGATGCATTCGCTGAGACAGTCGTTGTAAACGTTCAAGACTTACTCTGTTCGGAATTCCACCCAGGTCAGAAGCCTTGGAGTTACCCATTCGTTTGTATGCTCTCAACAACTCTTCTCCAGATATTTTTGGCATCATCATTTGTTTCTATTGTTTAACAGATTGCTGGAATTCCGGATGTATGGGGAACAGCACTTTTACAATTTTCTCCAAGAACACAGGGCGTGATGACGGTAGTGGTAGACATTTAGGTAAGTCGTGTCATTACGACCTTGTACGGTCGTCCCCACGAGTCGCTCTCCACCTCAGTCATTGCCACTGTTAAAGAGAACCACATTTAGTGTTACCATAGCTTCCAGTATAACTTGATCTCGCTTCGCTCGTTTAGAAACGTTTCATCCATTTCGGCATAAAAATCATATTCAACCCTCAGGAGGAGAATGAGACAAGCATTCCCCACGGGCTTACAACCCTCGCCTTCGGCTCGGGTCGTAATTTTGCGCGTACGGACGACTTGTCTACTTTTCTTCCCTAGGTGAGAAATATACTATCTTGTGCTCTCCCAGGATCTTCTTCGCTATTGTAGTGAGGAGTCTCACTGAGGCAGTCTAGGTATCTCTATACGCACTACGAGCGAACTTCGTCGCATCCGATTTGATTTGCCCCTCACTAACTGCTGTTCGTAGAGCTTTAATTATTTCTTTTTCAACGTGGTTTCGTTGAGATTTTCTTGTGGCTCTTTACTGGCCAGCTCAACGTTGTCTCAGAAGAAATTGGCGATGGTTGTACGTAGCTTAGGTGCTCCATCAGACTTTTTTTTTATTGAGAATAAACCCATTTACTGATCGGAAAGTCTTGTTTACGCAATCGATAGCTTATTCAGCGTAGAATATCTAAGTACTTCTCTTTATCTTTAGGACGTAAAATTTGCGCATCAGGGTTTTCGAGATTTTGCGGCTCATCTTTTCCTCTCTTTGACTTTTTAATGGTCAGTTTTGCAGGGCGTCTTCCTCGTAACCTACGTCCATTCAGATTTAGCCGGCTAATCGGCCTATTTCACATTCTTATTGAGTGAACATTGTTACTTCACCTTCGGCTTATTTTCAATAGTTCTGAGTGAAACTTTCAATCGTTTCTTTCTTACGACCTTACAAAGTTCTCGACCTCTTTGGGAGGTACTTGAGTCCTCCATCTCTTGCTCGGTCCCGGTTGTCACTGAATCCATCCGTAAATGTGGGCTCAGTACAGATATTGAGCCCTCTTGCAAGTTTTTTTAAAGAGTTTTCAGTCTTTTGAATGTACTTACCATGTATGTCGTTTTAGGCTGGAGATCGGTGAGGATATTCTTTTTGTGTTTAACGAAGTCATGAAACTTTACAATGAGCTTATCGAGTCATTCGCAAACTTGAAGGCGTTGTTCTTACTTGTTTTCTTGGAGATGAACCTGTAGCATTTAAAGCCAAGGAGCCTACCTGCGAAAATCCGTGATGATTGGCTTCTACAACCATTGAAGCCAGCATTAACCATCGGGGCTTGCACCCGATCGGAATTAATGACAGAATTTCCGTTTTGAGGGATAGCCGCATGAGAACTTTATTTTTTATCACCGCTAAACATAATTTTCACAGACTGCGAAACTATTCTGAAGATGTGTACATACAGAAAATGGATGTATGTATGTATGTACACATGCATATATATATTTTCAATTTTTTTATGTATCTATCCATACATCTATATATAAATGATATCATGAAAATAATTATAAATAATAAAATTCGAAATAAAAATGCACATATATACATATATGGGCATTTTTACCGTTTTTGTTCTCTGCGACTGTCTGGATAGGGACTCTACGGAATTTTATTTTATTTTTTCCTGGATGTAGGCTTTAATAAATTAATTTTTGGTTCATGAATATTTTTCACTATCACATCATTCTTGAGCCAATCTTTTTCTCTTGTCCCTTAAGTATGCACGTTGTCCGGGGAAACAAAATCTTATAACTTTCCTTCTCTGGACAATGAAAAATGCTTAAGGAACAAGGGAAAAAGATTAGCTCAAGAATTATGTAATAGTAAAGAATATTATTAAACCAAGAATAAATTTTTCAGTCAAAAGTACGTTTTTCTGTCAGTGTGGCAGTTTTCGACGATTTTTAAATCACAATTTTAAATATAATAATTTTCAGGTAAGAGTGACCATGCACGCAGATATTTAGCAAAGGCAACAGCTCTTGATCGATTATTTGGTCCAGCTTGGCTAGCTTATGGGCACTCCTTTGCCGTTGAAAATGAACATGATCAAGCAATGGCTGCATACTTCAAAGCCTCACAATTGATGAAAGGCTGTCATTTACCACTTTTATACATCGGCCTCGAGTGTGGTTTAACAAATAATCTTAAATTAGCTGACAAATTCTTCCAGCAGGCACAGACGATTGCACCTAATGATCCATTTGTTATACATGAGACTGGAGTGATATCTTTCTACAATATGGAGTAAGGCTTTAATAACTCATAATACATTTTTTATTAATTTTCATAGGTAATCTAATAACGAAATGATGAAACGTACAATTTTTTCGTTTTAAATTATTTTAATCTGAACATATTCTTTTGCAAAATTTCAGTGCGATAAATGTCCCAATGAGTATCAATGGATAAAAAAAAAATAAAAAATCGTTGAGACGCTGTATAAAGCGTTATTACTTTTTTATTCAGTAGAAAGGTTAGTTATAGGCAAATAAAAAATTCGTCATTGACCTACGCGAGTGGTCATCTGCCATCTAGTACTAGAGGGGCGGACGAGCGGAGAGAGCAATTTGATAATAAATTCCATTTTGCAGTATGTATAACCACAGAATCACAGAAAACTGTTGGTGCCGGCCGTTGTACTGTTGTTAAAAATATTACGGAAATATTTTCGCACGGAAAAAATGATAATTGGCGATGAAATATTGCAAGAAAATTTTAATGGGATCAGCTGACCTTATAGGGATTTTGCAGGAATACAAAACACCTGATCACTTAAACAATTCTGAGCAATATTACTAAATCCCTATAAAGTAACGGCTGATCCCATTAAAATTTTCTTCCAATATTACAGCGCGAATTATAATTATTTTCGTGGGAAAATGTTTTTGTAATATTGTTAAAAATAGTACAAAGGGTGGTACAGAGATTTTTTTATGATTTTGTAGTCATATACAGTACAAAATGGAAATTATTATCAAATTCCTCCCGATAAGTAAATGGCAAATTTTTGGTTTTCTCATAAATAAACGTTCTCTCGAATAAAAAAATTGATCACTGGTTTCTTACCTTCCTCTATTACAGTTATTTTTTCTACTGGTATTTTCTAATAAATTTTCACTTAAAGTTTTCTTCCTAAGCCATTTTTATCTTATCAAATTAGTAGAATACAACAACTCTCATGAATTCATTCAATCATTTCTGTTATCCACAGTTATAAAACAGCAGAGAAGCAATTTAAAGAGGCAATGAAGAGAATTCAGAATGGACTGAAAGATGTGATTCTACCTAGTAAATGGGAGGCCTTGTTAAACAATTTGGGACATACTTGTAGAAAACTGAAGAAATATGAAGAGGCCCTTGACTACCATCAGCAGGTACAAAAACATCTTAGATCATAAAAATAATCAAGTGAAATTGATAATTTATGTTAATCTACGTTTTGATTCATCCTATCTAGGCTCTAGTACTGAATCCATTGAATCCATCGACCTATTCGTCAATTGGTTTCATTCATGCTCTGATTGGAAATACTCAGGAGGCTGTGGATGCCTTTCATCGAGCCCTTGGACTCAGAAGAGATGATACATTTACAACAACAATGCTCGGATATGTTATGGAGCAACTCGTTGACGAAAGTCCGCCTTATCTCGGTACCAAAATTACCATTATCTGCTCTTTTTTGCTCCCAAATGGAAGCATTGCAGTTGAGAAATTTTGTATTGTCCATTTGTAATGTCATATCAAACTAATATGATATCCACGAGTTTGCATTGTTATTTTGTTGTAAGACGATCTTACAAATCATTGTTGTGAATGACATTCGATGAGCTTTCGGAAAATTAACAACTGGTTGCACAGAAGACAAGAATAATAAGGATGATAGCCATGATAGACTTTATATAAGCAAACAATTAAATATGATTACCGATGGCAGTGGCTGAGTGCTTAGAGCGTCAGTTGAGCAGAAGTCTCGTAAAAGAGACGACTGTACCTGGACAACCCCACAGAGTGAGGCTTTTCCTTGTCTTTTGGCGATTGCGGTGCAGAGGTTAGGGGGTGGGATGAGACCGATAGTAAAAACTCGAAAGCGTATCGGGATGAAAAAAGATTAAATGCTATTGGTGAAAAAGAAGATAAGTCAATTCAATTAATACCCGTCTTCTTGAGTTTTTTTTTGTTTTTGTTACTAGATTCCCCAGATTTCCCTACTTTTTTTCCTTTACTCTAGAGTAGATTACACGCGCTAAAAAGCACGAAAAATTCGGAGCTTTCAATCAAAGGAAGAACCATAATCTTTTACTTGACGATCGTTAGGCGTGGTCAGTATAAAATGACGATAAGAATATAATTATCAGTGTATAATCACACCCGCAATTTCCTAGATATTTTGGTAAATGTAAACAATATGGCGGTCGAAGTTCACTTATGAAAAAAAACACAAATTATTATTCCAACACACATAGTTCACACGTGAAACCTAATTATCGTCAAGTAAGAGATTATGATCGTTTATTTGATTGAAAAATCATAATTATTCGTGCTTTCAAGCGTGTGTAATCTGCTCTGGGGTAAGAGGGGAAAAAAGTAGAAAAATCTGGGGAACTGTGGGGGAAAAAATATTTAAAAAATTTCACCGACGGCAATGGCCGAGTGGTTATAGCGTCAGACTAATGTGGCACGGTCCCCGGGTTCGCTTCCCGGCCGTTGCAATTATTCGGACACTTCTGATTTTCTCGGTTTCATTAGCCCTTGGTAAATGCGGTGCGCAGGGGGTCGGGGGGTGGGAAGGGTAAATACGTAAAACCCGAGAGGGTATACGGGAGGACATGGAATTTTTTTTTATAAAAAAAAATTTCAAGAAGACTGGTCTTAAGGTACTTCCGCAGTAGCTCATACCTGTTAAAAATTGGGGGATGTACTAGACACACCAAATTTGGACAATTAGACGTCAAACTACTTCTACCAAAATATCAAAGGTTTTGACCACGCGGTTCTTGAAAGATACGTGGTCAAACATTAAAATTTTGTTTTTTTTTTTCAAATTTGACGTGGAATACGTCAAATATAACGTGGTCAAGGTTCTTGAAATTTTAGAAGTAATTTTTGGAAGTACCCAACAACAAATGGAGCAATTTTGGTGTCTTTAATATATTTCAACTTTTTTCATGAGTATAAGCTACTGCGGAGGTACCTGAAGTAAAATAAAGTATGAGTTATATACGATAGGAAAACATAATATGCGAAATTACCATTTGCAAGCAGATTGGTAATTTATTAGTAAAAAGCTAGACTATATCCGATACAAGACCAATTTTTTGCTTGTTCTTCTTCAAGAATTTCTTTTCTTTTATTTTAAAAAACCGTCAATTTTTTTTAACTTTGCTAGAAAATTCTTCGGCGTTCCTATCAAATTATCCATTATTTGTGGTCACGTCTATAAAAGAAATCCGTAGTTTATTTGAGCTCTTTTTTTCAATAGATGAGTTATTTTACCAATAAATAGTCTACAGAAACAACTTCAATCCGACTTAAATCATCTTCTTCTTGTTCCGATTTTATTGAAGAGAACGAGGAAATAAAGTGATAAACATTAGGAACTTCAGGCCTCAAAATTCCTATAGCGAATGTCTCAGTAGAAAAAGATGAACCAGGTATAAGATAGACGTGATAAAATAGTCTCTCGTGATTCGTTTAAATTGTAATTTACATCAATCTTTTAAATTTTCTGTTCATATATAGAAGATAAAAGAATGAAACCCACAAGTATTAGTTGAACCGCTATATAGGATGATGTTTTTATTTATTTCATGAACCCAATTGATTCCAGATGCTCCGACGGAAATGCCAAAATATGAATTCTCAGAATCTCGAGTCACCCCACAAGCCTCGGAAAGTTCAGGGAATCAGGCAGCTGGGTCTACTGGAGCTCAGGATCAAGAAATCAATAAATTACGAGTGAATTTATTCTCACGTTGGGGCGAAGACTCTGGAAAAAATGATGAGAACTCATCTGATAAAACAGAAAACAGACCTCGAGAAGTCGTGAATTATTCCACCGGTGATGTGAGTTCTGAAGTGGAGATGTTGGATTCATCAACCGCTCACATAGAGTATAATTGAAATAAATAAAACACCTTCATTTTCTGGTCTAAAAAATGTGATTTGTTATTGCACAAACTTTACGTTATGAAAGGACCCTCCTTCGTTAACAGCCCAGTCAGCCTAGCCCAACAAGTCGCAAAAAGAACACCATTCACAATCTTCGTGTTTTGAAAAAGGAGCAAAAGAAATAAGAGACAAAAAAAATATTTATTAAATCGTAAGCAAACATCGATTTCTACATCCCTGCATGATTTCTCCAGGTGGGAAATTAGGTTTGCTGACGATTTGAGAATCATTTGATGCGTAATCAGTCGTGGAAATTTGGAGGTGACAGATTCGTACATCCGAGCCTTAAAGGGCAACAGAAAGCCTTTTTAATTTTTTAACAAATTTCTTCGTAGAAGTTACGGATATATTTTCAATCGACGCACATGGATCTCGGGGAGATAATGATAAGGATCGATACACTTTGATATGGAAAAATATTAAAAATATTTATTGGGCCGCAAAATCCCAATGTGTTTATCGATTTACAATCGATTCAACAAAGTTATAAGCAATTTAATTTTTCAAATGGGCATAACTCCGGAATGGTGACGCTGCAGCAAAAAAGGCTGTTTATCGAGAACTCGCCTCGACAAGATAAATTCATTGGTTTTTAATGCATTATGATATTTCAAACAACAATAGATACTGTTTTTTTTTCATGCAGGAGTGCGAGCACTTAAATAACGTGCGGTAAACGACGGTGTCCATACATGTGCGTTTATTCCGAAAAACAGTCTGTATGATGAGTATTTAATTCGAGGTTATCGAATACGATTACCGTGGTTATTTGCCTAGCCACTTGAGTGATACCATTATTATTATTATTAAGTGATTTGTGTTGATAGTAGAGTGAGAACTCTGTTTAATCCCCTTTAAAAAAGTGAAACATAAAAAAATAACAAAAATGAAGAATATTTTTTTCATAAAAATAAGCGCCTATTATTATGTAGCGTTTCCTCTAATTATCATAAATAAAGAGCGTTAAAGGCGAAACCACTGACGTAGTACCCTTGCGCTGACTGTGAGTGCATCCCAAAGCCCTTAGTTGGGAGATTGGGTGCGGTAGAAAATAATCAAATCATCTCAACAGCTAAACGAAAGGGACAGACTCAGTAATTATGAATATCCAATAAGAGAATTCAATACAGGCAGTGGCCACAAATGTTTAATGGGAGTGAGCAATTTAGTGATTTCAAGGGTCAAATAAAAAGCACATATGTAATAACCACTATTCACTTCCACCCGAACCGACTTCGTTCAAGAACCGACTTGATCTAAAAGACATTTCGTCTACTATATTATAAGTCCAATATAGTGGCCTATAACAGAGATGAATGAAGACCGAAAACACCATATTCAACAAAAATTAAAAAATTAACAAGATGGAAAAAAATTATTTTTCCAAATTTAGAAAGATAATTAAAAATCAGGGAAAATATTTAATAATGAGGTAGAATAGATCCTCCATAATGGCGACCAACCTTGTGACCCCTATAATACTCTCCGTGAAAATCCAAAGACTTGAATTTATATTTACTACTGTCGGAAAAAAAATTAATTTGAAGGAAGAAACTGGACCAATCTTTATGGGGGCTTTGCGGGGTCAATTCTAGATGCTTAGTATTGCTGCTTAATGGTGGTAAGGCTTGATACCTTTTAACGGGGTGTTTCATCATACGTTGAATTTATATTAAAACCTATAAATTAAATTATATTGAATTGATTACTTTTAGGAGGAAAAGCGGAGTCCCGTGCATCTACTGTAGCATACATATTAAATAATGTTATTATTCAAAGGGGTTTTTCATTTATTACAGGCTCATGGACAATAGTGATAATTCTCCGTGATTACTCTGAAAAAAAAGACGGGAAATATCATCTTTAAGGTAATGGGGTAGAATAGGAACCCCGCAACGGAGACCAACCTTGTAACACTCCCAGTATCACCATTCGTAATTCCTGTATATGAGGCATTCTTTGTCAATCCAGCCACCTGTTTTTTTTCATGTCTCCTAAAATTCTGAAAAAATTCAATCTTTTTTTATGGGCTGAAAGGACACTCTGTGAATTTTTTCAGATTTTCTGCAGCTTCGATACGCGAATTAGAAGGGCGTAAGTGAATTTCCTTATTATTTATGTATCTTTTTATTAATTTGACGACGTATAAAAAAAAGTTTCAGACGAAAGTTTGAGGTTTTTTACACATCTTTTCGAAAAAAATTTGCATTTTTGGAAAAGCGCTAATTT
>JAPYZN010001547.1:0-40949 GCA_030522865.1 Psyttalia lounsburyi | reverse complement strand
GATTTGGAAAGCTGAGGAAATTTGCGATCGATATAGCCTATCTCTTTTTTTTTTTTTAGGGATTTTTTTAATTTTTGACTTTTTTACGTTTGGCAGCCTCTGATTTCCGTGATTTTGGACTGGGTGAGCACATTTTCTGCGATATCTCGAAAACTATTGCTCCGATCGTCACGGGGTTTGCGCCGTTCGAAAGCTGAGCTCATTTCCCATCGATATAGGGTATTAAAAAGTTTCTAGGACGATTTTTACACCCCTTTTTTGTTAATTATATGATTCTCAGAAAACTTGAAAAAACGTTTCGAAAAATCATATCAGAAACTTTTCAATAGCCTATATCGATGGGAAATGAGCTCAGCTTTCGAATGGAACAAACCCCGAGGCGATAGGATCAATTGTTTTTGACACCCCCAGAAATGCGCATACGCGCGCGGAGCACGCATCCAATTCTATATTACTTCATACATGAGAAGGAACCTCAGTCCGTATCCCCACTCTGTCTAAACTCCGCTTTTGTTTGTGCTCCCCACCCCTCGAATCCATGTTCCTTCTTTAGCGAGACGGACTTTAGTATTTCAAAACTTCAAAAGGATACTTAAATGCATAATCAAGATCCGATAGGAAAAATAAATGAATTTACGAACAAATGAAGGCTAACAAAGGGCCAATGGATGACCATTGAAATAGACTATACCACAGTCAGCATAAGCTTTTCTTTCTTTTTTAGGAGTGGGGACACGGTTACCAATGGCAATTACGTGGAGTGGGGATATTTAGCGATGTAAAAAACTTATGGTGACTTCAGTTTACGCCCTGTGGCACGATTCGTCAAACATTTCTCACACTTCCCCAGGTTAACGAATATACATTAAGCTTTGAATAATTTTTGTTTGAAAGCTATCAGGTAGATACATACTGAAAAACGGTGTGATGTATTGTCCAAATAATAAAAAAAGTGGCTATTTGTTAATATGCTGGAAACGGTTATCCAAACGCTATAGATGCCATTGCGAGTGGAGTTAGGAATTGCGAGTGTAGGGATGTGAGAGCTTTTTCGGACCACCCATCAGCAAAATAGATTGGTTTCAATGTCATTGTGGGCCAAATTGTTGGCAGGTGATATACGGTGATTGCTCGGTAGCCTGTCGATTATATTCGACAACTTAATTCCTCGGCATTGGGTGATACTTCATGATCGATTTTGGATGATAGCTTTTCAACATGTCGGGAACAGTTCTATGTACTTACCGCAGTGTGAAGGTGAGATTAGTTCATGCGGTGGTCAAACAATTTCATTATATATCTCTGTATGATACCGGCGTGATATTGACAGCACCGGGAAAATTTTCAATATGAACAAGCGACTATGGTATTTAAAGGCAAATGCGATTATGCTCGTCTGACCAATGCAATAAAGTGTTTATCTCTATATTACTCAATTTAACAAAACCTAATGGCAAAGATGAGACATTTTGAATATCGGGCTCTACTGATTAATTGAAAATTGCATTCTTGCTATAGTTGATTGCACTGTTACGCCCAATGTAGTTAGCATGGTCAATGCGCCCTTTCACTTGCTGATATTCTGAGGAATAATTACTAGGGCGAACCGAAGAGAAATTGTCTATTCTCAACATATTTTATTCATATTTAAGTTGCCTGCTATTGAAATATGAAAATTAACAGTTTTTGTCTCAATTTTTATGGGTTTAGGTTTACAATATATCAAGGATTGTCCAAAGGAACCACACATACCAGTCTACATGATAGTAGGAGGTACACTGGGTAGTGTAAGGATGTTCTGGGCATTATACTCTCAGATACGCTCTCGACGTCTGGAAAACACCATCACACCCCATGATAACTCCCATATATCACCGATGCAATTAGTGTCCATCACTCTCACGCTCTTCCTAACTGGCTGGTTCGTACTAGGTAAGTCGAATTAAATGGTAACAAAATGGAGGAATAATAATTCTACACTAATATCTTCCGGTTAGCCTAGAATTCTTGACAATTTGTCGGAAATATTATATTTTTTAGAGCCACGAATTTCTAAACGATACAAATAAAATAAAAACTGTTATCTGAATATTTTATAATGATTAATTGAAAACGGACCATCCGCGATCAAGCACTCTTTCATCACATGGCTCGATAAAATTTCAATTCCAAACCCGTTTTGCGCAATTAGATCGCGACTTCCGCACTTTGTTTTAAAAAATTACATACATAGGGAATGTAGGTTTATAGTGCGCAATGAGATAAAGACGTTTGATGTTTTTCCTTTTACGTCACCCTTAGTTTGAACTATAAAGAACTATTCGGCTATAAATTTGTCAGAAACATTTTGTGGCCTTACCATGAAATAGTATATTTCGTTACGAGCATGACAGAAATTTCATGTTATTTCAAAGTTAACGGCTAGGGCTGTTAATCACACAAGCTGAAAATTTTTGTCTCACATGCGTTGAACAATATTTTTTGTCAGTGATGTTACATTCAGCAAATGACGAACTGGGATAATGTCCAATCAGAATTGATGGAAAAGGTACTCTTCGGTCGCTTCGCCTCCTGTCGATTTCCTTTCATTGAAACACACCAAGAGTGGCTTTTTTTTCATAAGTTTTGGGTATTTTTGTTTTTACTTCAGTGTATTCGGAATCAAATTTCTAGTTCATTAACAGCAGTAATTACAGTGATTTCTCGAAAATGCAATTATGCTCTTGCTATAATCAAATGCCACAACTGAATGTCATGTGCCGTTCGAGATACTAGTTAACTTAATTAGATTTAAGTCGTAGAGCATTTACTTCAGACCAGCTTGTCCCACGTGCTAACCTTTCTCTATTCTATACAGGTAATTATTGGATTCTGAAAATCAAATGGCCGGAGTATACATCAACTATGTTCGAACCCGATCGGTGGTGTCACAAAACACTCTATGTGTTTGCAATCATCCATCTGGGAATTATATATGCTGCTATTGGAATATCTGTCGTCACTGCTATAGGATTAGCTGTTTGTAGAGTGTTTGCCTGTCCTTGGTTCGAAAGGTAACCATATTATTCATATTCGTTCAATCCAAATAAAAATCGATTAACGCAGTAAAAATGTACGACGAGAGAGAGGCAAAATTCAGCAGTAAAATTATCCCCTGATCTTGGAAACTAGAAGCAAGATCGCCCGTTCCTGCTGACATACGAGACGGACGGAGCAATGACGCAGTCATTCAGTAATTAGCATTGAGTCTCGAACATGCTTGTCGAATGTCTATTCTATCGTGTTTCCCATATTAATTCGATCAAACCGCCTGTCTCGGTATAAATTTTTTTCTCGGTCGCAATTTTACTCCACTGTCCTACTTTACTTAGCCGTCAGCTTCACCCCGCTTTCGTCCAGCTGAAATCTAAAATGAATACTGGAAATTTTAAAGTCCACCTGAGACACTTATATTACATTTTATCTATTGTAATTGCTGCTGCATAAAAATCGTAGGCATCCAATTGTTCTATTGGCTTCGTTATTGGAAACTCTGCACATGGTGTTCACGTTGTATACCCAGCCTCAATTCTCGTTATTTCAGGAATTAGTAAACATCGCCTGATCCTATTGGATTTCTTGGTATATTGTTCCACTCAACCTATTACAAAATTCCAATGCAGAAATGAGGTTGAAATGGTCCATAATACCTTTCGTCGACGCGCGATCGAAAATATACTAAAATCAGGCATATTTTGTACTAGAACCTAGTATATAATATGGTTAAATCTAGAATTTAATATACTGCAATCAAGGATATTTTATACTACAATCTAGAAAAGTGTAAATTGGGTTTCCAAAGCTCGTGTATCACAAGAATATTACTCTGTGTAAAACGAGAGAAGTTTCACTTCCGCAATGTTGCCCGGGCAGACTCAGTTTTGTTTTGTATTGAGGCGGATTATCCGTTTAGTTTGAGATTTTTATGCTTATAAAATCCATGACATTTTTTTTGCACTGGGAAAATTGAATTTAATTAAAAATCACGAACGAAGGGTGTAAAGGTCGTAACTACTGCTCTCATACAAAATATAGTGCACTTTCTTTTAACCGGAAGAAAAGGGCGAGAGAAGTATAAAAAATTCATTATTTTTCAATTGAAATCGTGAATTGAAAAATCACAGTTTCAATGAAAAAAAATTAAATAATAGTAAATTAAACCCCTTCTTCTTCTTCAAAATGAAATTTCACAGACTCTTTATACACTTCGGTCACAATTGGGAAATTTAATTAAAAATTTATTGACATGAAGAAGTATTTTCCGTTGATTTTACAAGGGAAGCCGAAGGGGATATGAAATCCACTTGGGGCAATATGCCTCATATAATATATCTCATACAAAAATTTATTCTCTAATTGAAATGCGCATCCTCATTCTCATTCAAGCATAATATACATATACTAGATTCTCAAATAAAGCGAACTTGATTCAAGTATATTTTTTCCCTGACTTTTTCTTTAAAGATCTTTGTATGATTCCACTATAAGTACAGTGTCCGGGCTTAGTTCAAATGACATTATAACAAACATCTTTGTTAATACAAGCGATAGACCGAGTCTTTCCAACGCAAACCTGCATATATAGTAGTTAGGGGTCAACTCTGACAAGCCAGGAAAAATCAAGTTAGACCACTTGAAAACGAAACTTTCAAAGTTATCTTATATCTTTTTGACGAAAATTTGAGAAGCCGCAAATAGGTTGTGAGATGTTCATAACTACTTTTACAAGGTAGCTGAAGGCTAAGGCACCACTTGGCAGCGGTCCAAGTATTGGACACACAACCTTTCTTATAACCTACCCCGTTTAGTTTCTACGTTTTCTTCAGAATGGGTCGATAGAATCGCGTGCACCACGTGAAACAGTATGATGTTATGGCTAGAGTAAGCGCCACCTAGATAACGTTCTACTTGTGATAAATCTTATAATTACCCACCCCATTCTTTCATGCTACATATACGAGAATTGTCAGAGTTGCCAGCGTTGAATTGTACCGGAATCGTACACACGCATTATAACCCGAGTAGAATATTTGGTTCTCCCCAACCCTACTTCCCATTCATTTGAACCATTTGAAGTCTCGTAGACGTTCTTTACGCCCATCTGCGATAGGCTTTGTTGCTTCACAATAGAATCCTGCTTAAAACAATGTCTCGAGGAAGGAAAGATCTAATTTTCCTGTTTTACTATCCATTAGATACAAATAACCACGCCGTTCTACTCATCTTAAGGACTATATTGGTGAACATATAGCAACTGGGGGATCTTCAAGGCGCCAAAAACGACTGTCTCTCGACAGCAAAATTCTCGAAGAAGTCAACGAAGACGATGAAGAGGAGGAAGAAGGCAATTCGGAAGCTGAAAAATTTTGCACTAGAGTGCAATTTCGAGCACCCGATATCATCGAATTGTAACAATCGTATTCAAATATCCATTTGTCATTGAACGTAATTTTGAGCGTAACATATTGAAGATATTTGTAGTGTTCTACACGTCCCCAAGAGTGGAATATTCTTTTGATAGGTGAGTAAATTTAATAATTTTATAGTTGATGTACGGAGATACATTTTTTTTACACTTGATACAAGGACAGAAATCTATTAATGATAATATATAGATAAACTTTTTTGCCAGCCATCATGGAGTCTCATTTGTAAACTTTTATGATAGTGTAATATTTGTTAATTATCAAAATATGATTTTTAGGGAATTAATTTTTCTCTGTATTGTTCCATAAAATATGGTGATTCCTCAAAATAACACTCTGGACTGATTTTACGCTTGTATTTGAAAATTAGAAGCATTTGCGTTTAGCAATATAGATATTTCAGTAAGAAATGATAAGTTTTTAAAATCCGGAAAAACTCCCGTTTACAACAATTTCGATCAAAAGTGAGTTGCCAAGTAGATACAGAGAACGGAAGTGACTATATGACATCATCGTTTTCCGAATCAGGAAACTTTTCGTGTTCGGAGTAATAGCTTTTTTTTATCCATCTTTTCCGATATAACTTTCTACGAATATTGATACCGGCCCATTGTATTCTGTCGATCTTTTACGCTTACTTTTCCTAAAGTTCCACATTGAAATTCGGAGATTTTATGAAAATTTGAGGAAAAAAGAGAAAGATACGAATGATAAATTGAAACAGGAGTGACATTATGAAGGAGAGCTACAATTATAATATGCGCAAATTTACATATTATTTTTTATTGTATAGAGAGAGAAACTTAAGTGCTGAAATAACTGTGAAAAGGTAAGATTCACTGATAGCATTTGCATGTACCATATTGCAGTAAAAAAGAGTCAATTAAACACACTTAATCATAGAATCATCGGGTTCCCGAGTGGAAACTCAAATTCAAGTAGAATAAGAGACTGATCATTTAAAATTGATTTTAATGAGTTTTGAATGAGAAATATAATACTTATTTGGATGATCAAAACTCTAGGGCCCAATCTAGTGCTGAATCCAATTCGAATCTAATAGGGATTTTATTGGTCAAAATAAGATTGGAATTCACTTGCTCACATTCCATGCAGATAATGCGGCCAGAATTTTACCCTATTCTGATCCGAAATTCCTGTATCTTGATTACTATCAAAGTGAGCTAAATTTCCACTCGGGTTGGAAGCCTTCATTCTCCGTAAGGACTACTAAATTTGATTGTCAGTGTACATAAAATAAGATTTCTCATATTTTAGGGGCCTGACCAAAGTGGTTAATCAACTTGTATTAGAATACACATTATACTTTCTAACACAAATTTGTATCGCGTGGATATCATATCATTGTTTCAGATAGCTAATAACATTGTTTATCGTCCATTTTTGCTTGAGGTCCTAGTCTCATGCGTAAAGCAATTTGAAAACGGGTCCACATTTTTTCGGTAAAGGCAAATTATGTAAAAAAGAGAATATTTTCTATTTTCTTATTTCATTATTTACGAGTCGCATCGACAGCGCAGTCATTAGCCACTATGGAATAAATTTGTCGTTATACTTTAGCTTTCATTCAGTCTCTGTAATTTGAATAGATAAAAATGTTATAATAATTTACTCCAGCTCAGAAAACATTGATAGAAAATTGTCGAGTTGGTTCTGTACACGATATGAAATGATAGTAGAGTGTTAATTAAATTTGGCCGTCCGTGTGAAAATAATTAAATACCGTTATTTCCGGAGCAATTAATAGAGGGATTTAAGAGAATCATTTTAAATCATTTAGAATCATTTTCTTTATTCTTTTAAAAACCATAAACGTTCGATTATATCAGCATGGAAAAAGCAAAACGGTTTGAGTTGACTTAGCTTCTCGCTGCTCTCTACAAAACTAGTCACTTTTAAGAGTGAAAATTAGTTTTCATTCGAAATGAACTACTATTAAAGATTTATTACAGTAATTTCTAGGGGTAGGAGTCTTAAAATCGGTCTATTGATCATAGACATAAAGCATTTTTAATGGAAATATGCTGCGAGTGCATAGCAATGTACTTTTTCTATGATTTTTCTCCCCCTGTAAAAATACAAAAATGAACGAACACGTACGAATGCCTAAGCAAAATTTGCCATTTTTGTAAAATATATAGTTTTGCTTAACTGAAAGAGAAAAATATTAAAATTTCACCGAATCTGTAGATTATTACATAAATTCAAGCCATGGTGAATAAATGAGTTGAATTTCAATCACACTGAAATATAAAAGGTGCTAACATAATTCGTAAAAGTTATAAGAATTGGAGATGGCCGAGTGGAGATTCAAATAATGCTTAACATTTCTTAAGATTCAGTGGTTTCAATAGGGATGCAAACAATTCCCAGATAAAGATAACCTATTGAAAAATTATAGTAAAATGATGTTATTGAATGGTTATTAACTTAATAGTTGAATTCCACAAATATAGAAGATTTCCTTATTTTTATACAAAAAAAAATATATTTAACAAAATGCATAGAAAAATTATAGACAAGATATCGCTTATTTTGGAATCTATCTCGGTTTTTCTCAAAGCTCCCAAAGAGGCGAATAACTCCGTACTAAAATTAGTTCCTGGAATTGGTTATAACCCTATTCTCATTTCTCCGAATGAACAAATAATTATTCAATAAGTGAATGTTTAGCAAATTTCACCAATATCCCGCTTACTCTTAGTTATAAGAGTAAAGTGATACAAGCAATTAAACATATGAAATTGGAATTATAAGTAATATCGATAGCCTGTTGCATTCACTGAAGGTGAAATATTCGACGGGCTTAGCGATAATTGTGGTCTGGGCTTTAACCGTAGTAATTTGTGGCTGATCAATGCCCCATGGATGTTCTATGAATTTTTTAAGTGTTTCAATGCGCTCAACTGCGCAATTAATTCGATTGGAGTATGGAATTTAATGTGTTACATGAAGTCTTTCACTCTTTAAAGGTAATTACAACTACAATCTTCGACCAAATGTAAATCGAAATTTCGCTTTTCAACGAAAAAAAGGACTATTAAGAACGATTTCTTGATTTTAAAAGTAATTTCAATACATTTCAACTAGGACAGACTGCAGGCTATATAATCTTAACATTATATGCTCCCCCTCTAGGGGTACAGATTCTGATCGCTGGTATAGGGAGAATGTCTGGATCGAATAACTTACCTAGCGATAAAAGATGTAGTTAATGTCCAGTTCAAAGATTTTTTTATACAAAATTTTCATTAATTTCTTTTCCTATAACATCGTCAAAAAATCGATAGAATATTGACTTGAAGTCCAACAGAATTGGTAACAAAAGCGTTAGGTTTTTCTAGGACATCCATTGAAATGGAACGCATTGCTATCTTCATCGTTCAATGTAGCAGTAATTTAACATTTATTCCGCGTACTCATAACCCATCTGTACATACCATCAGAATATCTCCAGAATAGGAAGGCAAAAATATATATGACTCTTAGATTGAGATAAGAGGAATACCCAAATTAATCTCGTAAAATGGGTCCAAACGCCGAACTTTACACTATTTCTTTATAAAAGGCTTGAAAGTAGAACGTTCCTATTCTCTATTGACGATCAAATCTCAAATACTTTGGAGCTATCAAGAAACCGAATTAGTGTTAAAAATCTAAAAAAAAAAATTCTTCGTTACAATTGCATTAGTGTTATTTCTACAGCCCTTCCTAATAATTTATCTCACTTCAATCCTCACATGTCTCGTTGCCCATACTGGACCACCTGAATATGTAAACGAGAATATACAATAATAGGTAAATTAAAATATGGTGTATCAATGTCGAACAATCAACGTGAGTTGTGAATAATGTGAACTACTAAATTCACACAAACATGTATTGTAATCCAAAAAAAAATAACCCGAATACTCCTGTAACCTTAATATTTCTCCAACTGCAACAAATGGTACGAAAAATGTGTCTGTACAATATTGAAGAATGATCCCAGATAGCTAAATGTATTTTGACCTATTTGTATCACAAATATGGCCCATAAATGCAGCAAATATAACATAACAAAACAGTTATTGTACACATGTGTCATGTTTAACTATTCCGTTTCACTTCCTATCACGAACTATAATTGTGTATCAATCACATCCAATTTCCGGAGTATCAACAGGATGACTGCATTACCCATCAGTTTTATGTATACAATCATAATTACACGATCAGCGTACCATATGATTGTGAATTTTATTTCAATACTCCATATTGATTTTCTAGGTGTAAGCTGACAGTGATGAATTTTCTGCTTTCATTACTCCCTCATGTTACCTTAACGCATGTGGGATGCAATGTAGCAGCCGAATTACAAATTCGTGATAATGCTATCTTATATGCCAAAAAATGATCACATTTCCGGTCATCTCGAGATGATTACATACGGATGAATGATATGTCAAGACAGTAGTCTTGACATATCATTCATCCGTATGTAATCGCATCGCATCGCGTTCATATTGAATGGTCATTCAGAGGCTATTGCTATATTATATTCCAAGAACCGCCCTTCCAAAGTCAAATGGATTGAAATCTGTCCAGTTAACGCAACAGCAGTAAGTAGCGCTGATGGCTATCAGTTCCACAGCATAAAGAACTGGGGTGTGGGTAAGTTACGAAGCTTTTTCCATCAGGAGCTAAACCTGCGAAAAGTTTGTGAAAACACTGCGTAATCCTACTATAAAAAGTACATACACCTCGGATCTCGAATCGAATCTGGCGTCCAGTTTCACTAACCTCTCAAAATCTTAACATGACACGCGCTCGGTTTCTTTACAATACAGCGGGCGGTAGCCCGCGTTCGGGCTCGTCCTATTTTAAAAGAGAGATGAACATTTATCGAATCGAATCGAAAATCTCGATAGTTGAAGCCTAAAATCTGTCGCACTCTATCCTCACTGTTCAATGTTCATTGGTCACGACTTATACTCATTTCCACTCATACTTCGCCTTTCATTGGCGCGCAGATATAGCAGCGCTCACAAGCGCGCGTTCGGTCTCGTAAAAAACGAAAATGAAATGAAATAAACGATAAAACCGCTGTGTTTATTATAATTTAATTCACTACATTTACAGTGGTACATTATACATTCAATTGATTGGCTTTATGTCGACTTGTTAGAGTACCTAAAAAAAAGCTGTTTTAATTTCGCGTATGCCCTCTCAGGTCTTGACGGTCTGTTCCCATCCCACCCCTAACCACTATGGCGCATTCGCCGAAGAGCGAGAAAACACCTCACCCCTGAGGGGAAAAACCTGACCAGGTGCAGTTGCCTGCGTTGCGAGACTACCTCTCAGCTATTTTCCGTGGCATTAGCGTGTTAACAAATTTTACCCCCTACCCCCGGACCGGGAATCGAACCCGGAATCTCTCGCATGCCAACCCCAATACTCTAATTGCATGGCCATAAAGCCTTGGTTATTAGATTAACTATTTAAACCATCTAACGTCCATACTTCAATAACTAGCTCTCGTAACGAACCGCCTCTACCGTTTCACCCCCATCCCCTAAATACAGTATTTAATCCTCATGACCCCTCATCCTTCCTACACTATCACTGGACCTTGATCCTCTTTTCCATATTTTGAATTTTCCGGAAATCGAGGCGGTGCGGACCGGCTGGAATATGAGATGCCATTTATGAGGGTGCTTCGGCGTTAGTGTAGTATTGAAACACTATTTCTAACCGCAATACTACGGTTACGTTATCTGAGTCGTTCCCCCAGCCGAAGACTACATACATCTAATTTATTTAGATAACTGTCAACTAAATCGCCTGGGTAGCCGGGAATGACACGCATGGAATAATTGAAGGGATCACTTTATATTGAAAATTATCCTGAATCCTGTCCTACCTACTCCAAATTTATTCCAATAATTTCCTGTGACGTCACGAGAATGTAGAACACTATATAAATTCCCTTCTTTGATGTGAAATCCTAGCGAATTCGCTAGACAATTCAATTGATTTTGATTGATTTATTATCGTTCCTATTAAAAAGTTGACCAAAAATTATTATTTAGAAAAAGAGGTTAATAGACGTCAGGTTAACGTCAGGATGACGTCATCTAATAGATCACTTGATTCTAGTAATTCTACTTCATTATAATCCGCTTTCAAGAGTTATCCCACTCACATCGCTCTCGCTCACCCTCATAGCTGATCGGTATTGATAAAAAGTTTTACGTCACTCGTGCAAAACGATCGTTAATCAGTGTCGCTCCTCAACTCGGTACCTCAACTCAATTGAGTTCATATGATTACAGAGAAGCTGCAGGGTACATACATTAAGCAATAGTGGTAACGCGGATCCGATGCTGAAGGACGATACCATCATACCGGTGTCGAATTACTGGCATATTGCCTAGGCACCCTAAAAGGAATCAAGTCGTGCACTCTTTCTGCTCTAGAGTCAATGATTCGATTACCAGGCGTTTTATGTAATATTACGTTTCAGATTTCCAATATGACAAAATGATGGTGACAGCTCTTCAATTTCACACCTTTCCGCTTTAATGCTTCCCCTACCTTCTCATTTTGAATTTACGAAGAATAAAAAGTGTAAATCAGTTCCCTGTAATCAAATGGATTTCCAAATAATGCGATTTTATAATTCCATTACAACTGGAAATAAATTCCGTTTAATAACAATTCATCAAACTCACGTAAATAACCCAATCAAAGAACTCCAATTGAATTTATTAATTACAATATAATTAATATATATATATAATGTAATAGTATATTTCGTAACAAGTGAAAAAAAAAAATGGTTTTCGGCGAGTGGGAGGTTTGTATCACGAGCCGAAGGCGAGGGATATAATCCCACGAGTCAAAACTCACTTTTTTCACGAGTTACAAACATAATTTTTCATCTCAATGTGTCGAAAAAGTACTTTTCCGATACAGCGTGATGAAAATATATATTATATCACATTTTGAAAAAATATGTAATAGAAATTTGCATTCAAAGGAATGAATTATTTCCTCAATAATACTTGGTTAACTTAGTATCTAGCGGGTATTCATTATTCCTATCATTTCAGTATCGAACAATCTCACATCTGCTGCCAACAAAAGGGATACTGAATTCAGAAGAACAATTAGGGTAAAATTCACATTTAATCAAGATATATAATTTCATATTTTATACACAGTGTCGCTGAACAACTTCGGAAACGAATTCGTACTCATGCAATTGTATTTTAGATCCGGTAACATCTACAGTGTGTTGAGTTTAATATTTTGAGGGGAAAAAATCAAGATGTATACTTGAGGGGAGCAAAACGGGTAGTCTGATCTGTTCTATGACAGCATATAAAAATAATTGGAGTCGAGATATTAATAGAATGAAATAACATTAATTTGCACATATAAAAGCCAAGATGATAAAACAACTGTAAACATTGTCATGATATTATGCCTTGTGATAATTTGGACGTACTGAACGGCTGCTGTACGATTTTCATTACCAGTAAAAACACAATGGCATGCTTTCTTAATTATTTATATCACTAACGAGTCCATGAAAAGTGCTGTATCCATGCAGCTTTTCACAAAAGTGATCTAATAAAAATGAAACGGAACAGAGGACTAAATTTATACTCAAAGCAACTGTATAACATAATCAAGTATATTATATGCGGTATTCTGGAATATACTTGATTATATAATATAATACATTACAGTCTAATATATCAACTATTAAAATTTACAGTCATAACAATACTAATCACACTTAGTCTACTTAGCATGATTCTCGTAGTAAGTCACCCTCTGATTAAAATGGGTGCTCTTGCGGAGCGACTAGGAAAAATTTATACACTCGCAGTAGAGTCCAAATCCTCAAGGATCACTCTGCAACTATAATAATGTGCAAAACCGCAAAGGCTAACAATTAAAGATCAACTGTCTTTCTTAAAGAGGAAATTAAATACGAATTTGTGATTGACATGAAATATAACGCTTGCTCTCCCTCAGGCACCCGCAAAAACTTTTGATACTCTAATTATGCATACATAAACCTTGAATAGCCTCTAACCATGTTTTACTAAATATCCCGTGTGATGTTCATGAACCATGAATAAAACATGACAGCAGTATTAATCAATTTGATAATGATAACTAACAATCATCAGTAGTACAACAGACCGGGTGCAATATACCGTTCACAATACTGTAATCCATCCGATGGGTTGCATACCTATAGGAGTCATCCTACAATCCACGTGTCATGCGTAGGCCAAGTATGTCATTCGTAGTCATAACGGTCTAAGGCTATATCACCCAACAACGCATCGAATTACGAAGGGCATAAGTGATATAGTAGTGCATGCTTCTTCACGAAGCTGACCAAATTCCTGTATCTGCTATCCTCAATCATTCAAAATAATTCAACTCCAATGTTAGTAGTCAAATTGACAATTAAAATTAGTCGTCTTGGAAATTTAAACAGTTGAGGTACGTCAAACATATCCGAGAATTCTCGGTTACCCTCGAGCTCGTCGAATCGTAATACGTATTATGAAACACAATCCAACCAGGAGTAATGAAGTTACCCCCATTCTCTCACAATAAAATCAGCTTTCGGCATGAGCAGGCTAGATTAAAGATGGAGAATTCAGCGAACTGAGAACAATGGATACTGCGGTCTTAAGCCAAACCCTATATGTGGAAATCCCGGGCTTTGTCCCTTTTAAATCTAGTTTTCACGTCTACCTATACACAATTTGCACACGCAAAATATACATATGTCGTTGAAGATTCGGGGCGTGACTGAGCAGAAGTCGCCTTTGGATGCACGCTTGGGTGAGTTGGAAGAAATGTAGAAAGGATAGGGGGAAAAAATTGTGCATTGGTAAGGCGAACAACATAAACCGGATGAAGATACTGTAGAGCGTAGCGATACTAAATGATTTATTTCTCTGGTTCTATTGTTAAATTGATTCTATGTCTTTGTGCGATATGGACTGTATGTATATAAAAACACTACTAGATTTTTGTTGAATATTTCGCTCACACCGTTATTTGTGAAATATAGAGAAACATATTCGATATCTGTTTGTGAACTTATGGGACTCACGGTTTCGGAAGTGCAATTAAAAATTTGGCAAAAAAAATCACTCTTGACAAAGATTTTCCAATTTATATAACAAAATTAGAGCTCGGACCTCTAGACAATATTTTGCGGACATCGCGGAAGTGTTCCGTGATTTCGGGATCCAGTTATTCCTCGACAGGAGTCAGGAATTGCGTGCAAAAATAACTTTCTATTCTGGTTACTATCCCGAATTTGTACTCATCTCATTATGTTAAATTCAGTAATCAAAGGTCTAGGTAAAAGTCATAGGCAAAAGCAAATTTTTTAAACATAGTAAACAATTTGTAGCAAGCACAAACAACTACTGAGTGCTCGGAAGCGCAACAACTACACTTAAGAGCTCAAAGCGGAAAACAACACCATTAGAACAGGCAACAATGTGCAAGTAGATATGTTACAAGACTTGGTATCCCGAGGAACCTTATTCTTTGGCGTTCCGGGGAATTAATCGCCAATTAATTAGTAATTTTTCCAAGATTTTGCAGAAATGAGTGCTTATCAGAATTCTTTCACTCTTCACTCAAACTTCTGCCGAGAAAAGCAGTCTTTTTCATCTACTGTGGAGAATTTACTTATCCGCAGAGTATTTCCTTTGAACTTTGAATTTTTCTTTGACTGTCGAGCAAAGTTTGTAGAAAATATGGCAATTGAATAAATTGTAAATATAGTTTTATTCTAGTTGTAAAAACATATTCTATTGAACATTCTAATAGAAACGACTGAAAACTATTAGAAATTTCAATTGAAATCAATAGAATTACCTAGCGAAGTCGCTATGGTTTTCTATTAATTTTTGTCATGTGTGTGGAACGAAACGGAACGTCTTTGATTTCCCATTTTTATGAACTCTCAGAATTCGGTCCTCCCAAATCGCTTTCAAAAACTAGGGACATTGGCTTTTGAAAAACATTAAGGCATTCTACTCGGTGGTATTCAATTAGAGTTGCTGCAAGACTAAAGACGGTTCGCCTCATCCCACTTTCATATAAATTTTTACGCGAAATTCTGCAGACTTTAGGGCAACTCATTCTCGTCGTAGTTGGGGAAAAAAGGAAAAGCATTTTCTTATCCTGAAATGTTTTCTAGAATAAAATTCAATACTCTGAGCATCATTCCGTTTCAAGGGGCACAGTAGTTGAGGTTAACATGTGTATAGGAGGAAATCGATATGCAATATGCAAAACGTGTGATGGTATCAAGATTTATACAGTCCATGCGCCAGAGTATCTTTGAAGTGGATCAGCAAATGGATGAGCTGTAGTCATTTCAATGGGATTTCTCTATATATTTACTCAGTCTAGCCTGTTTAAGATGTTTGCCGAGGAATAGCATTCGATTGGTCATTATTGAGATATTCATTCAGCTGATATTTGAGCTGCTGAATCTTATCTTAAACGACAAGTGGATTGTATTCTGGTATTTTGCAGACAGTAAAATCTATCTATCTGTTCTTTGAATAATTGGAATATCAGTTTGTCAAAGACTCACACCTAAAGTCGCATTGTCTATTCAACTTATCTGCCGAATTTCATCAAGTTTTACGACATCTATAGCATCCGATGTACAGAGATTATTATTACATGTTCATTGAGGCAGTCCAAATAGTTGATATACCTCTGCCTCATAGAGCGTAGGGCTTTTAACGGTTTTCATCGCAATTCCGTTCGAGTGGTTAAAAGTATTCTCTTAACGCTGTACTTTCTGTACAAAATTTTACCCTTCAACATGTTTCGGTCTTGCATGGATTTTATGTGCCGAGATTGTGACTCAATTCAAAGATTTCTGTCAGCCACGGAATGCCACGAAATATCTATAAAATTCAGCCAGCTCTTCTTCCCTTTTTCATAATTTTGATTATCTTTAATTCTCGAAGTTTCACGGTATTAGGTGGAACCAAGAAGTGACGATCTTGTGAACAATCTAGGGCCAAACAGCAACTAGACCCGTTGAAGGATGCAGGAGAATTTTACAAGCGGAAAGTCCGGCAAACGGGAATGTTTTCAAGTGACAATAACTCAAGATCGGTAAAATGAAATTCAATTATTTTCAACTCGCATTAAAGCTCGGGTTTTCACCTTTAATATGAAAAACGAGTCATTCAATTTCACCGGTGGACACCATCCGAACTTCAAGCCACCTTTAGGCCCTTTAAAACCTACTTCCAGAAGTTAAAAAACCCCTGTCGGATGGGGATTCAAATCCACGATCCCCTAGACGGTAAACGGAACTAACGATTTAAACAGCACAACTATTGGAAGTTAGGAATCTTCAAAATTATTCGAATATTTTCCCCATGTTTCCTGTGTGTTAACTATCGGAATGAGTTTTGCACAAATTCGATTTTTTGCGCAGTGATATACTGAACAATTTCAAAGGAATCAAGATATGGTTATTAAACTCACCCTTTCATTATGCGGAGACTGTGTCTTATTACATTACTTCGAAATGACATTTTACCCAAGCGCATGACATTCATCATCTCTCCTGCCATTTATACCTGAGGCCACATACGGGCAGACCTATTGCGCATATGCATAAGAAAAAGAGGTGTTCTGTTCATTATAGAATAAAAGAAAAATTGATGAGAAAAACAATTCACGTGCACATAGACGAAAAAATTGAGAAGCGACTACTAAGGCGAGATGGTACATTGCTTTCGAAAAAAAAACATTTCAAACATTTCGAGAAGTCCTTTTCTGACTTTGGAAACCATTAATTTGATTCTGAGCTATGATGTCACATGTAAAAATTTTTCAGCAGTTATTATGCGTGTTCAATGTGATCGAAAATAAATATATATGCCCATATATTCAGTACGATGTCAATTAGTATTAATTAATTAATCGATACGAGTGCGATGATTACAACTGAACCCGAAATTATACAAGTGACTGGGCTGATGCTGTAGATCAAACATTTTTGTTTATTCCACGGATTCCTTTCTGTACCTACCCCTGTTATTAGCCTTGATTATTCACTATAAAAGCTAATTCCGAAGGCAAATACGCTAGTGGTTATTGGTACTTTGCAGTTTCAAATTGGTGTCTCCCCACGGGTATATAAACCGCCTGATCATAGTGCTTCAAGCTCGGCCGAATGAACCTCGGCAAATAGAACGACGCATTTACGTACACTGTTCAATTGGTGCTTACACAGCGATTCAAATAGTGAGTGCATATTATACATCAAATTTCTCCGTATTACACATGCTCTTGTGTTTCTTGTTCGTTTGCATTCACCGTGACTTACGAAAGTTTTCATGTTTGGGTATAATAGGGTTTGCTACGGAAAGTTGCATGAAAGGTAATCACTATCTTTCGGTCGATTACGATTATTTATAATTTTTGGCTGAAAAATTAATTTTTTCTTGAAGAACATTTTTTACTATCACATAATTTTTGAGCCAATCTTTTTCTTTTAGTCCTTAAGTATTTTTCATTGTCCAGAGGAGGAAATTCATATGGTTCTTCTTGCCCTGGGGAACGTGAATATTTAAGTTGCTGTTTTTAGATGACTCGTAACCCTACCGACTAAATATATAATGACCTAATATTTACGAATATAATATTTAATGAATTCTATTGTTTAATAATTAGATACAATAGCTTTTAAGATTTTAAAGCATTTCATACGTGATATGCTTCATGGTGACCAAAAGACTAATCTAAAGAGTGACAGCCTGCTAAGTACAGCACGAAGAATTATCGAACGCAATTAATAAAAAATGATCATGCATCACTAAATATTGGTGACATCAACAAGAAAGAGAAGACATGCTAGCACACATTAACGAAAAAACCTCTGCCAATGACGTGTGCCTCGTGAGAATGGAGCAGAAAAAAATCATAGAAAAGAACCGACATTAAATGCTGTCGGTGACCTAGAGTCATCGGTCATAGTTGAGAGATAGGCGGGCTAGGTAACTTCTTAACATTGGCGCGTTCCCCGTTGTTGGAAATCGATGTTGTGGAAAACTGCCAGAATTCTGGTGCTCCTTGAACAGAAAACCAAGTGGGTCTGAGAAGAAATATTACGAGACTGCGCATTTATCTTTCCGGAATTTTCACAAGGGTTTTCATCCTATTTGTAACAGATGTATCAAATGCGTCATTGAGTTTCAAGTGTATACATAATAGAATCGTTCCTTCTAGCACGAGGGGACCAAATTCATCCTCAACGAATGGAAATTTTAGAGGTCGAAGGAGAGACGAAGTTTGTACTTACGTTTATGGAAAATGGCGTTTATGCCTGGATAGTCTATAATATTGTGGGTGTTATATCCAGCAGGAGGCCAATTTGAAGCGGGAAGTGCAGCATACGATAAACTGGACTTATTATAGTTGGTAATCACGCATCAATATTATTAATGGTTTGTGTTTCAAACTGCTTCTCTCTTATCCGTGCAGAGAATCTCTCTATATAATAAAAAAATTCGTGTGAAAATTTAGGCGATGCCAAAATTCAGAGGACAATTCAGAGGAAAATGAAGAGGTCGGTCCAAGGTTGGCACCGATGCATATATTTATAGCACATATTTTTCTGCATGAAATGAAGATACATTTCAATAAACTTCCTCAATTGCAAACGCCTTTCCTCAATCATATCTTAAAGGCGAATTAATTTAAGAAAACGATCGAATTTCGCCAAAAATGTTGTGGGCTTGTGAAATGATCAGGTCTAGTAAAGATAATCGAATTGCTCTCTTGTTGTAAATTTCAGGTTGATCGATTTAATCGTTTTTTCAATAGAGAAATTAATGGTTTTTCTCATGAATTGATATATCGTTGGTTTCATTCGGAAGCTGACTACTAAGAGGGTCCGTAAAAATAAAAAATGAACTACCTACACACGAAATAATGATCACGCATACCGTCCCTCGGCTACGCTCGACTGTTTGTTTTTTCTATGTATCCGTGATACTGTAAATTCTGTGTCAACTCGTAAATCGTTGCTCAAAGCCACAATTCAATTTGCTACCGCAGTAACCTATACTATTTATCCCAATGACGAACGTTAAGGGGTACCATATGAAGTGTCCGTTATGCCAGTTGAACGAGCCTCAAGAGGCCGGTGAAGTCGCGTGGCCCCACCGAAATATCAAATCACACGCATCACTGACTTTATACGTCGACAATATGCTACTTGTTTGCTGAATTGGCTATCCCGTTGACTGAATGACGCGCAATGTTGGATATCTCGTCCATCAAAGGCAAATTGTTACGCTCCACTTCATTATATTATTGTGCAACAAACATTGGGTAATGACTCTCCGAGATACTTCGTGTTAGATCCAACAATGCGTGAAATGTGGGAAGCTCCTGAGAATTACAGCTCCCTTGGCTAGGTAATTCCAGTTGAATCATTCATCCCTTATGCAATTATTCCACCTGAAGTAAGTAAATCGCTAATTATTTCGTCAGGGTGACAATAATAAAAACAAGAACATTCCCAATATAATTGCACCATTACATAAATTAAAGTGACATTGTCACAGTGTGCCAATATTTTCCAAGTATTCATTTACCAATTTTAACCAAGAACAGATAGCAAAATATTCACAAAATTAAAGGTAGAAATGTTAATGAACCCGCATCCAACTGACGTCCACCCATATCGATTCAATTCCCCCCCTCCATATATCCCACGTATATGAGCAATTACTCCACCGTACGCTAATCTGCAGTTGACATAATGTTCATTTTATCAAATCTTCTCTCCATTGTTTTCCACTTGGAAACGTAAAATGCCTCGGTTGATTGCAGCTAGTGTGCACAACTATCGTCGCGCAATCAGAATGGTAAAGTGAATTGAATTTTTCCGCATTCAAATTGTAATTTCGCCCCCTCGCATGTCAATCTGTTTCGAATGCCGCGAATAATTGATAGGACTTGTCATAGGTGTCATTGGATTCCTTTATATTGACTGTTTCACATTTCCAATGAATACCAGAATTGAATATCACCATGAGATGTACGCCGTAACATTGTCATCTTTGAGAATTTAGCCAGGCAAAAATATATATTTTTTAAGTTCTTTTTCATCAGTTTTTGGTATGGAATATACCAATGCTGGATTATACACGTTATTTATTAATTTTTGCGATATAATTTTTTGCTATGACAGCCATCTGGGTTTGGTTGTCGCTTCGATCGAGATTGTCAGATTGCATAAAAAAATTCACATGAAAAACAGCCAAGATTAGTTTACACATTACATTTTTGCATTGAATCTGTAGCAAAATTCAGCGGATTCAATTCATATTTTGCTTTGAGTCTCATTAGAAAGTAGTGCATCAATTTATATTACTTTCGGAATTGAAATATAAATTAAAAAATAAATTATTTATAATAGAATTTTTTTTCCGACTTCATACGTAAAAATTGATACGCTAATACTAAAAAAAAATAGGATGCCTCAAAAAAAAAACATTCAAAATCATCATTGCAATAAAAAGAAATTTCTATATAATATTTTATCTCCACACACTGCAGAATAAAATTTAATTGGTGCTTACTAAAAATTATGTACACGCGAGCATAATTTTGATTGAAGATATAGCATTTTACTGTGCGGCTAGGTAATTTTTTCCCCACTAACCAAAGGTAACAATTACCAAACGGCGCTATCATTTTTACTGAAAAAATTTTCTTCATGCAGTATAGTCCTCTTTTCATACGTAAACATATCAATTTTTTCAAACATATTTTTACCATGTGGATGCATGTGCACAGATAAACCATTCATACATAGATCATTCATCCCCTGAGTCACCCACACGGTGTCTGTCGCTGTTTAATGCATCGAAACCGAAACCAATATCTGCCCAAACTTCAACAATACGTCGAGCATCAGAGTTTTCATCTGTACCTGCGTGTCTCGCACCAACTGTTATTCTGAATGTGCTTTGTCCTATTAGAAAAAAGGAAAAGTTGCCAGTCATTAATAAGAATTTGTCGAAGGAGCATTGATACAATTCTCGGCGAATTTTGTACGGGCTAGGTCCTATTCTCTTTTGTTATTCACGTTTTTTTTTTTCGTGTTTTAATGATGGGCTGGCTCCAAGCGCATGTGATGTAAAAACATTTTTTTTTACGTTATTTTGAGGAAATGACATACATATGTTGGGGACCATTGTCGCTGTTTAACATCTCACAGTAGATCGATCGATTTTCTACGCCCATGGCAGTTTTTCTCCGTTCGTCAATAGATTTTTTTCCGGTTTTATTGCCTGAGGCGCTGTCGATGTGCACATGATGATTGATCTCATTACTGATATGGATACAGGGATGGATGGATATTCTTCAAGGGGTGCGGTTATTACCTGTGATGTTCGTAGGGAAGTAATTGATTAAATTTATTGTTGAGGACAAGAAAAAAAGGCTGAGAGAGGTATGGGACGAAAAGTTCGGAGTATACTTAGATCGAGTCTGACACATGTATATACCTGTATATGCAGAAAATATACACAAATATAATCACATACAATAAAATACGAAAATGGCACACAAACTCGGCGCATCGATGCCAAACTGTTGTGAACAATCCTTCCAAATGTCGCCTACATATGAAACTAACACTAACCAACCAGCTGTATTGTCAATGAAAACTTGTCAACGTAGCGCATAAACTCTACCCTGACACCGTAGCTAAATGTCCAGTCAGGACACACGTGTTCTTCTGTGCCACGAGGGTGGCGAGCAATTGATGAAAGTTTTTGCCGAGACTCAGTGGCGTAGGCAAGATTACCCTTCGAAGTTACAACTGAACAAATGGATAAGAGCGAAAGGCGATTTGATTGCTGTGTATTCTGTTGGCAACTGTACTCCGTTACATTTAATTAAATTGAAGCCATTGAGAGAGGTTGAGAATTTGAGTGGAATGCGCTGAGAGATGTTTGAGCGTTGAAGGATGGTCGAATTGCCGCCAATGAGTCTCTTTGGTACGCTATGAATGTCGAATGTCGTCCGGGCCCTTCACACAGTTCGATAATTTTCAGGAGGGGATCGAGTACATATTACGAGTGGGGTGGTGAGAATATTTGGTTTGGATAGTTTCTTCCTCCTGCACTAGAATAGGCAGAACATTATGTCTGCCAATAATTTGACATGAACTTCTGGGGCACGGAAATTAATATCATGCAGGTGCACGATTATGTACGAGAAGTGTTTGGTAATTGCGTACGCAATTTCATGCCATTTTTTTGCTAATGAAATAACAAATAAAATGTTACTTTTGCAGTACCACGAACGAGATGAAGATGCAGATGAATCAGAACTAATTATTCAATTTCGTTCTAGCTCAATGAATACATACAATTTACATTAATCTGATACGCATTTTCCCTCCCTCGAAAAAAAAAAAAATTATGACAGGATGGAAACCGCAATTTCCAATTTCATTTTCACAGATAAATTAATCCCCCTGGGAAATTTGCGTTAATTAAAATCCACATAATATCGATTGTTCCATACGTGGCCGCTTAAAAAAGGCGAGTTGTAATGAAAAATGCAAATCTGGATGAAGATGCATGTAGTGTAAATAACTGTGCTAATTAGAAATTTCATGGAATTTTTATAATTGGCTCCCTCTCGTGCAACGCGTTAATTTTCAAGGAATATCTCGTTATAAATCTGTACCTATGGGGTATAGCGCCGATACATACCGATATTCCTCCTGAAAAAATAAAGTGGACGTCATGTAGCAATTGTTGGATCGAATTATTCGGGATTTTTATTAACGGTCATATTGATAATTGAATTTGAATATACAGACTTGGATACGCAAACGAATATCATAGCATTGCATCTGAACAGCCAACGAAATTTTCAATGTTCATCGATAAACGAGAAGACATATTTTCTTTTTTATGTCTCGCAATCAGAAGACCACATTGTTGAGACTGTTGAGAGCATAACATTCTTTAATTGAAAAAAATCATTTCATGCTATTCCCCCTGAAAATCTGAATTTTATTTTTTTACTAAAAGCTTTTGAGAATTTTTGAGGAAACGAAGGCAAAAAAAATCCTTCTGAAAGGTCTGGAGTTCTTCGAGATGACTTTCTGTTCTTTGACTCTCGGTTGTGTTCCACTCTGTATAGTCCGATTGATTTGGAATTTACATTGGATGATGCTTCTGCATATTATCCACTTCCGCATTAAGTTTACCATCACCAAATTGCAACTAGAAAAATATGAAAAATGTTTACATAGATTTTTTATCCCCTGTATATTGAGGACATTCTGGAAACCTCAGTAAGATTCAAGATACTAACCAGAAAATACAACCCATTTGTATCCTTTATATTTGTTGAGTCATTAATAACAATTGGAGGATGTACTTCTCCTAGGCTTCTCCTCTTTTGTGCGCACGTGAGAAATTGTTTTCAACACATATGTATAGTACTATTATACAATTCCATGAGTGCGCCTACCACAATGTAATAATATCCGAATCTATAAGTATTGCAAGCCATCTGTAGTGCATCGCAATTATACAAACAAATATGCGATTCGTGGCGATGACCAAAAACTTTTCGGTATTTCATTGATGTCGTATATTTCGCATAGTTCTTCCCTCAATCCTATGCTAAGCAAGATAATTATACGTGCTAAATAACGAAATAATTCTGAATGATAAATTATGCACTGACGATTTGATGTATATGTATCATTGCAGCCTCTAACCTGATATGCAAAAGGATCACTATCGGATAATCTTACTGCGAATGGGAGACGACTTGTTAATATCAGGTTATGAACCTCACCTGACCCAGAATACCGTTCTATATTGGTAATGAATATTTTATTTTTGTAGATGTGAAGTACATGTGGTAAATCTATTTGGCCCTCAACATGGATAAATAATTACTGGTAAACGCATGAATGTGAGAGAAGCATTAAAGGCTGCCGGTAGTTTTTGAGACTCGTTATGTCATATCAATAAAATTATTTTAGTATGCTCGAACTCTATCGGGGTCGATCAATAAATGAGGATCCACTTGGGAGCTATGGGTGGTCGACGATATAGAGTTTTTTTTATTCTTTTTTGTAAACTTAAACACCGAAAGAGATGACTCCTAGTGATGACGATGATGGTTCAGTTCTGGCAGATGAATATGGGTTCATTGAGGAGTTAATTTGATCGGTGAGCAAGCAGTTTTCATTACGTTTGATGTTTTTATTCTATTCAAATATTGAACTTTGATACGAAAATTACACAAGGCAATAAAGTGTCTCGTTGCTGAAACTTAGTTGCTGACTTTGAAAATTCATGCTTCAAGGAGACATTGTACTGAGTGTCAGGCGCTAATTACGTAATTTCGGAACAAGGCAATTCGGAAATTTTCAAATGGAATACCACGGGGAATAGCTCACAGTACTCCACTCTTCATCATTTTCCAATAGTGGATGTGCGTAGCCAGGCCTTTCTGATGGCGCACTAATTATTTGACGATCCTCGTCAGCTGGTACGTTTTATTACTGACACTTATTAATCATGAACCCTTCGGTTCCTAGATTAGGAACATTGGCAAGAACAAAATTCTAAAATAATTCAATGTGAATTCATTTATTTATTATTCCTGAGAATGAAGAAAATATACTCAATGTACTTTTATATATTTTTGTATACTTTTGGGGGAAATTGTAGATAAATTTGAATTCATGTACAATTATCCTAAACATAACAAAGACGGAACATTTTTTTTTTAATTTTTAAATGAAATTTCCTTATAACGACAATTTTTTTTTTCATTTTGAGGAATGGAAATCATTAAAGCGATAAACCACCACGAATATCCATTTAATTAATTGACAGATGACGTCAAATATTGAATGCCTGTGTTACAAGAAAATCAACTCTATAACCGAATTATATTCAATAAATATTTACTCCATAAAATCGGAACCGCTATTCAACGGAAATCAAACATTCAACCCATGAGTCAAAATATAAAATGATCGTGTGATAAAATACCGGTTGTAAAATAAAAATATACTACCATTAGGATGCATTAATAATGTTTGATGAGGGTGGTGATCGCAGGGGTGGGTGACACTCAGTATACACAGACTTGGGATGCGTGACTAGTTATTACATCAATAGGAGACTCTTCGGTGAAACAGGCATGACGGGGCTTCTGGTATTCGTGATTCGTACACACGTGGGTCCAGATGGTTCCCCCTCAATTCTTGTGTCAACAAAAAAACCCTCCCCCGCCCTTCCCCTCCCCCCCCCCCCCCCCCCCCCGACACCCTTTAATGATTGGGAAAGTGGACCTTTGATTCTCTCCAGAAGTTAAACGACCATAAATTCGCAGTTTTTTTTAAATGTAAATTCTAGAGACTTGAATATTAATTTTCTGCCTACATGGACCGAAAGTGAGCATTCTAACCTCTAACCTCGCTTCGCTCGATTAAAAACGCTCACTTTCGTCCATTTTGGCAGAAAAATCGTATTCAACCCTCGGAAGGAAAATCAGACAAGCATTCCTCCCGTGCTTACAACCCTCGTAATTCGCACGTGAGGACGACTTGTCTACTTTTCCTCCCTAGGTGAGAAATATACTATTTCTCACCATGGCATTATTGCCTTACAGCTCATGCATTTCCGAAAAGTGTATATATTCTCTTCAAAGATAGACTACTCTATGAATTAAAGCCTCGCAATGCTAATGGCGACTGAAAAAAAAAAAAATTTCTTTCATTGAAAATTCCTTGTGAAGTTCAATTGGCGCACGTGCTGAATTTACCGTCTCCTTTATTACACAGAATTGGTCGTTTTTTTTCACGTCTCCACCCACTCGGTGCCACGTAACGTCATTATCGATAGCAGTTATCTGCACTTTGGCACCCCACCCCTGGAATCTCTGAATTCCTCAATCTTCCGTGTGCAGACTATCAGCTCGTGGAAAATACTCTCATCTCCGGTGTGCACTTTTTAATAACGATCCACACGCGGGCAATGCTTTTCAGGTCACTGAAAATCTCACCTGAGTGGATGTTGCCACGGAAAGAATATAGCACTTATTTCTTTGGACAAGATACAATTAAAAAAAAATAACAACAAACATTGGATTCAACATCGTGGAAATAAATACTAGAATTAAACACATTACACTGCGTGTCTCGCCCCTCGAAATTACGCCAATTAACGCCGATAATGTAGTTTTAGAGCTTTAAGTGAATTTGAAAAGTTTATCTTTGTGGTGAGGTCGCCTCGTGATACTTGTTTTTCTCATTCGTTTTCTTGTGCCGACAGAAGTCTTACGAACTAAGCAATTGTTTCCGACAAAAAATCGTTGAGATAATTCATTTTAAAAATTTGGGTTCAGTGAACCAATCAAGTAGGCATATTATGTTCTGCATTCTAGTGTGAAATGTACTTAATTAATTTTTTTTTCGTGTCTCAAAAGCATTTTCAATTTAGAATGATATGATACATTTCACTGATGATAAAAAAAACGAAGAGATGTAATTTTACTCCCCTAATATTATGGACGAATACTTAATTACAAAAAAATTTATAGGTCTCATATAAAAATCCATTGCAGGAGGCTCTATAGATGAGTAAATTCTTTGTAATTCTTCCAGCTGCAAGATCCAAAAGAGAACAAGCCACAGAAATTATCTACAATACTGAAATTCTTTAGCAATGGCCTGTTCTCGTCTCTATTATTCGTAGCGAAAAAAAAATGATGCGCTCATCCTTACCACAAATTAACAATGTAAAAACCTTGGACAAAAGAAATACAATCCCAATTTAATATTATGAAAATTGGTGAACAGAAACCCATTTTGATGAGGAAAACTCTTTCAATTAAGAAGTGGCTGACTGAAAGAAGAAAAGGAAATGAAGATAAGACTGAATGAAGGTTATGACAATCTGGATTTCTGTGAGACATCCCTCCGCCTCTGTCAGTCGACCCGTTCAAGAACTGCAACTCCAAGATTTCGAGTTATACTACATACTGAATAGTATGGGTCAGAGAGAAGGAGAAAGCAACGAGAAACGAAGAAGTAATAGTTTAAGGTTAGGTGACCTTTCAGTTGGCAGAAAGAGGTGAGTGAGGTGGACGATAATCCCTAGAGTGATTCCTGAATAAGTTTTTTCAGTGGTTACTGTGGGACACCAAAATACATGGTACCAAAACACATCAGTATCTAGAATTCTTCGACAGGAGAGGAAAATGAATAGAATGTAGATGGTGGAGAATCGACGGAAAAGCAAGCCCTCAGGGGGAGGGGGTAAGAGGGGGCAAAGGCGAGCAAAGAAACGTTGACAAATCGGGATTTATGACACTGGTAAAAGAAACTCAAGTGATACCCGGGGCTCTTCAAGTACCTCAGACAAATGGGAGATACGGACAGACCGTTCTACATACTGTCTCTCAAAGTTTTTTCTTTCCTTCATTTCATTTTACTTCACTTCTTATTATTATTCTTTCTCTGAGGAGGTGGAGGAGTGAATCCAGCAGGTATATATATCGTTCTCGTCTCATTGTTGCGTATGGTGTCCCTCAAATGCAATCTACGGGGTATAAAAAAATACAATTCAGCATTAAATCGACGAAATGAATCTCTTTTACTGCAGCAGAGATAAAAAACTGTTTTATGGTTGCGGTGATTCAGCACTGCACTCGTAAAATATACATTGTTGGTCATACAATACGCACGCTGAATGGAAATTGCCGTGGGATCAGACAGACCAGAAGAGATTTCAGAGTACTTTAGTAGATAATCCTTAATCGTGACTATCGTAATTGAATTATTGAAAGCAATGCGAATTTACAGATGCGAAAAATATGAGAATTTTTCTTCACAAGAAAAAAATCACTAGAGAAAAATCACTATGCCCTAGACAAGTGTAAAATTCAATCTTCTGGTAGTGAAGAGGACGTAGTGATGGATTGGCAATGATTGAATAATTAATTGTCATATAACGCACTTTTTACAAACTTCCGGAAATTAATTCCCTTGTATTAATTTTTTTGTCGCCCGTTGCTCAACCATAAAGAAAAATAAGCAAAAAACCATTTCCAATTTTATTTCAACAACTGAATTCCGTACATTCGCCCACACTCTCGCATACCGTGAAATCTAATCTTAATCCCTGAAAAAAATCATAAAACCGGTAGAAGATTCCACTCAACTTCCATGCCACTCATAAACTCATCTAAATCATCCCCACGACAATAAAAATATATTTAAACTCACTTTGTAATGTTATCTTTGAGAATTTTCCTCGGTAACCTCCAGGGACAGGTAAAACGTAAAAAATACTCTCTGAACTCCATTCATTCCATTCTACCAGTGAATGAAGTATTCCGATACCTCCCTCTCTCCTTCTTGGAGACGTCAAATAAGAAACAGATCTCGAGTGGCTTAAAACGAGAGAGAAGGGAACCTAAGAAGGATCAATGAAGCAACTTTGGGTGAGTGAAAGAGTCTCAAGGAGTCGTCCATTTCACACCATTGTATCGAAGTATGAGAGGACACTAGACCGCCAGAGGTGCGAGACCCCCAAGGAAATTTGAATTTTACGTATTTCCCTTAATTCCGCAAATTCTAGTGGACCACTGTGAATGAAAGGTGGCAATGCTTGGGAATGGGCAGGGGAGGTGTGAGGCATAGACCGAGGTAGGTTGCAGGTACTTCATATGACAATAACACCCAGTGAAGTGGTGGACTTTTGTGAATGAAATCCATACTACTCTGTTGACCATCTGGATAGTCTTTACACTTTACTACGGGAACTCAATGGACAGTTTTCCGTCGACTGGTATATTCTACCTCAGTTTTATAAATGAACCTATGAGACATGATTCTTCCTCCGTCTCTCTTTTTTTTTCGCCCACGTTACGGTGGTTTATGGCTTCTCAAGAATGAAAATCAAAAAAGGAAGCGTTTGTGAAATGGCTCACCTTGGGAATTCCAACGAGAGGTCAGAAGCATTTGTAAAGGAGCAGTGAGATTGTCCGACGAGGTTTTCCTGTATGTGACACGTGTTCCATAGGACACTAGCTGGCTACTCGGGTTTGTAAAGAAAGAAAAAACAACAATGGTTGGGGGGAATATCGCTTGGCTTGAGAGAGGGAGTGACTTTTTATGAGGACCCATTTTCTATTTAATGTTAGAATTTTGGTAATTGTGGGATGGTCACTGCATTAGTGACAAGTTTCTATTATTTTATTGGAGATGAGACATTTTTGAGTTGTTGGACATTGGGTGGTGGTAAGAATATAGTGAGATGCAAATTCTTTGCGTGGTTTACTACAAATTAATCGAGTATTGCACGAAATATGATTTTTGTTTAAGAAAAACGATTTTTTACGGCAGACGATTTTTAAAGCACGACAGTTTTGGTCATATCAAAGTTGTAACTATGAAAATTCGTGTATGAAAGTATTTAATAGAAAGTCCTGGCGAATAGTCTAGAAAATTCTAATAGAATTCTATAGGAAAAATTTCATAGATTTTGAATTTCTGTCTGAATATTTTTATTGCGATACTTTCTATCAAAATTATTATTATTGGAATCAAAGTATGCATACATGGATTCGTATTTCAATTGTACATAATTGATGACAAAGACAAGAATATACTTCTGTGAATTCTATAGAAAAAATGGCTCAATTTTTTTGGTGAAGCGCGTCGTTGAACTACCAAAGTCAGTTTCCCATTTAGATTTCCGTAGGAAATCATTTATCACATGCGTTGTGTACGCTTTCTCATCTTTCCTAATTCAACAGAATTTCATCTTCAGATGAAAGGAACCGGATGAACTTGTATAGAATATTCAAGTTACTATGTAATTCAATAAACTCAATTCGCTTAGATACATTCATGCCATCTAAGTTGGCATCGGATCAACACTGAATTTATAAAATGAGATCAGGCAATTCCAACAATAGCCTCGAAGAGTATTTTTAAATACGTGGATATTTGATATATTATTAGGTATAAAATAAAAAATTTGTTCAAAGAATGTTATCAAAACTGTGTGAATAGAATAAAACTCTCATATGTTTTTTGCCTTGTTAATTCATCAGAAGATGTAAAAAGCTTGCAGCCTCTGCAATTATATTTTTATTAACGCAATACTCATCCGATAAGGAATCTGCACGGTAAAGTTGAGTACTCGACAACGGAGATTGGATATGGAGATACAGTTGAATTTTTTGTTAACAGACCAAACGAGGTTATCGAGCGAAAAAAGTGCTTTCAGAGACGAGAATAATACTGGATGAAATGGTCGACTAATCCTCTCGAGTGAATCCACATGTGATTTTTTTATATTCGCGAAATGAGGTAATGGTATAAGAACCGAATGCATTTAATCACTAACCAGTATGCGGAATAGATAATAGTTTTGATTACTTACATGAGAGATTTTATGTAATTGATTTTATTCACTGAATCTTTTTCTACCACATGACAAACTTTCGTTAAATAGCGGCTGTAGATAATCTGAATTGGGTTCCAGGTAGGAAAAAGCTGCCCTGACGATGGAAACAAGACTGGAACAAGATATATTCATTGTCTCTTTATGTGCAATTTAAGTTGAATCTAAATATTTCAAAATTCTCACAACAAATTTTTGTTTCAATTACTTTTTTTATTCAATAAGTGAGTAAATCTTGGTTGCGTTCATCCAGTATATAAGAATCAGGATTTACACACATCCTTAGACGAGATTTGGATGACAACCCTGATCCAATCATGGGATCCAAGGTTGGATCGAGACTCGATACTCAAGACTCGACCAACGATGGGATCTCCAGCCCTAGGAACATAGTTATTTTTCAATGTTCGTTCAAGGTTGATCCAATTTTGGATGTCGAGGCTCGACCAGTCTTTGTCAATCCTGAATCAAGCCTGATCGAACCTTGTTTCCATCGTTTATTTCTACCTGGGGTTCATCGTGAAGGGAAAACGGGATATATGAGAAATATGTATTAATTATACCGTGCACATATTTCGGCGAAAAATGCAAAATGTCATATACAATTATTTGCATAGGTATTTTGTCCGGGAGGGATCGGTTATTAGAAATTTGACGATAACTAACCGTCAGAAATGGATTTCCAGTGGACTCATAATAATTGGCCAAATAATTCGAACAACACACTGTTAAAGTCTGGACAAAGATTACATTGATAATAAATTGATAATAGCCTGGTTATTCTCATAAAGAATTTGTGAGCAGAAAACGCGAGGTCATAGGGTGAGGTGCAAGAACCGCCACTACCTAACTGTGCGCGTACCCGGGAACGAAAAATGCAATTCTAACTACAGGGGATAAAATAAAGGTTTCTTGCTCACGTCCTTCTCAAATTCCGCCCGTAATTCGGGGCGTGCCCAGAATTCTTCATTTTATTTCCATCGGTTAGAGCAATTCTATTTTATACTAAGAGCTATTATTTTCAGTTGTTTTTTCTTGTGGCAAATTACATATTAAATTTAAATAAGATTTTTGTTTAACAAAACACACTCCCCTTCGTACCACAATAAAAATCACAACGCTAAAGAAAGAGAAATAACCAACATAGCGATTCTTTGTTTATGTGGAAAATTGTTGGAGCAAGGGGGTGTGGAGACTAAAAAGGTTATGTAGAAAAAAAAATGGAATAAAAAATTCCGCACGCTGCCATTCAACGCGGAAAAGGTGAGGAGTTGGAGATATAGTAGAGGGAAGAAGAGAAAATATGTGGTACTGAGAAACGAAAGAGAAATTCAAGTGGAACGAGTGACCGTAAAACCAAGGAGCATCTGTCGTTCTTGAATTTCCAACCCCTCCTGAAAATACTGGTGTACTTCATACGTTTTCACTTGTTTTTCCCTATCCTTTTTTCTATTCTCAATCACCAGGATTGAAGAGGGCTTCGCACGCTTATAAGTCGGACGCGCAAGTTTTTTTGACGGCTGTTGAAAATCGAACTACAGTTAAACTGTTACATAGCACCTCGGAGAATCATGTGTGTCGAATGGCACGAACGGAGCTCATATACTATACATGTGGTGCTTTTCTTGATGTAATTTTTCAAAAAGGTACTCTAGAGGAAAACTCTAAAAAGAAGTAGTTGGCTGAGAATTAATAGGTTCTGTGGTTAGTCGAGTGTTCATCAATTTCGCCTTCTTATGAGATTTATGAGTATGAGAGAATTGTACACATGTAAAAAGAAATGATAACGGAAATACCATTTTCACAAAAAAACTCCGGCGAGTAAGGAACATGCAACATGTCTTTTTGGATCGTCGCCGAACGTATGTTCGTATGTGGATGCGTATGTATGAATTTTTTTTTCAATTTTCGTCGATTGCTCGGCGATGAACCGATGGAATTGATTTTTTTTTTCAAATGTAGGTATTATTGGGCCCTATTCATAACCGTTGATTAAAATTCAATTCATTGACTTATTTTTTACATTTTGTTATTTTTTCAAAAAATTGTTTTTTTGTCGATAGCTAAAAAGTTTATTGAAGGCTTTGTAGATTAGGCTTGAAATGGAGTCAATAATAGATTAAAATGTTCCTTTAGATATCAGAAAGTTTCAGGTGAAAGTTGGTTACGATAATTGCATTCATTAATTGCTTTTCATGATGACATTGGGAAATTTTGAAGTTTTCCTCAATTTTTCTTTTAGAGTTACATTTTTGATGACCTCTTCTAATGTGGTGATTTGAACCTATCCGATTGTGCATAACTACAATATTTTTAATGAAATTTAGTCGAAATTTCAGTTTTTGTGGAACATGCGATAGTGATAATAACATATGAAGTGACCATTCGGAGGCATATTCCTAATTTATGAGCAAAGAAAACTATACTATATTCGATGCCAGAGAAATTTTCTACTTGTGTAAGAAAAAAAGGTTCAGTTGGAAGTAAAAATAAGATGGACAATTCTAGATATTATTTCACGTAACAATCCAATCATAGATATATCAATGAAACAGAAAAGCAGATTCAAATTAATGGAGAACACCAAACGACGAATTTGGAAACAAGTCATCCAAACAATCGGCTAAAAGGCCACCTGGACCGTAATGTGTAGTCACTCAAAAAGCAAAAGGACAAATTTGTTTTCATACCCGCATGTACAAGGATACCACTCGAATCGTTTCTCGTTCTCTAATTTGTCAGGACTGGCAAATAGATTTCACACCGACAAAGGAACCTCATAAAGGCTATAGCATATAGGAGCAGTTGGAGTACATTGAGGATGCAGAGAGATGGCGATCCAGTAAAATAAGAAAAGCGAGAAAATCGCAATGGTCGAGCGGGTCACGCTCATTGAGTTGACATTGTATGAACGGGACCTCTTGAATTCAAGGGAGAAACAGGGGACCACCAGACCTGCCAATGGAACTAGCAACACCTGGCGGATACCTGGAGCTTGGGGCGTGACATAATTCTCGTATCCCCACCATCGAATCCCATCAGTAGAGCGATTTCTTGACCTCGTGTCCATTTGTCAGTGAATGAGGAGTAGCCCTTGTCAAGGGCTTTGAAATAGTTAATAAGTTTGTAAGTGTCTCATTTTTTTTTAGGTTCCTTTGGATTCCAGATTGAGAACAGCAGACGACACAGTAATTATTGTCATAAGACCCACAAACTGAGCCTACGAGCATAATATACAATTATACATTATTTTTCATGATGAATACCCGTTCCGTGGAAGGGAGTGGAGGCCACTCTCTGACCTTCCAATAAAAAAAAACCAAAGATAATCAAAATTTATATTTATATTTACGAGTTTCCCGAGGTCAGTGAGATCTCTGATTAGTTAAATTTCTACTAACAGCTAGATACACAGTATACGAAATCGAATTTATAAGCGTAAATGTAAAAAGTCAATAGTTGTCAAGCCCGATATAGTATCATAACCAACAGAGTCATGCAAATCACTAAATACAACTCTAAACCACAACCGACTGACTAGGCTGCCGGTGTGAGTGGCTACCCATGCATATGAAACCGTCTCTCTAACAGTATAACCCACGGTGAAACTCGAATTGGTCATTTCCTTTGGCGTTGCAACGATCCTGATGGTTAAATCCGTATATGACTAACCGCCCGTTAATTACGTATTGACATATACACACTAGCTTGAAAATCCTCTCTATCTGAACGACCTTTGACTCTTTCTGGTTCGTGGTTATCAGATAGGAAAGTAAATTTTTATTTTTTACCAAACACCGATAAAATGGACCAACTCAAAAAAAATCATGAATTGTTGCTCAAACAATTGCGTTATTTACTCCAAAGCCTTCACTATTTCATACGTCCAGAGGAAGTATACAATATCTAGATGAGACATTATGCCCAAAATTAGCAATTAATAATGTTCATTAGAGGCCATGACAGACTACAAATTGGCTACAATTGTTTGAGTAATGGTTGTCTATTTTTCGATTAACTTGGTCCCTCTCAATACATATATATTTTCATCTCCTCTAATGTTCCATTTTTCGCCCTCTGTTATTATCTTGGGAGCTTTTGACTGGGCGGTCTGGAAAAATGAACGTGGGCTATGATATAATTACCGTTCAGTTCACTATTTAGAAAAGGGATAGAAAAAATTGACTCAATTAAGTGTAATTAAAGTACATAAGGTGTGATATATATCAGAAACTGGCTGCGGTTAAACCCACTTGGATTTATAATCCAAGCTGGAAGGATATAGCTGACGACGGATAAACGTTTTTTTTTCATTCTTGCACATTTTCACATTTCATTTGAATACATAAATGCGAATTAAGGGCGATGGTACTTTCATATTAATATCCACGTAATTCTAGACGTTAGTTGTAATTTTCATTTACATTAAGTTGTTGTTGTCCATGTGTTCGGAATGCATTCATCCCCGTGATATGAATAATTACTATAAAAGATCAAGGCATGCTCTTGAAACGGTGTTGATCAAATTTTCATGAGTACCACATTTCATTAATTATTTCATATCTCAATATTTCATCGAAGTAATGATAGATTTCATTACACGGAACCAGGTAAAGGTGTCATGGAAACGAGATTTAAAAATCAATGAAACTTTCATTTTTACTTTTCAGTGGTAGCTTTAAAATTTTTATTTATATCAATTAGGGAAATCGACAATTATACATAAAAAACCTTGTCTCCACAAATGTTGTCTCACAAAACCTTGTCTCCCAAATATTTCAAAATTATCACAACAGATTTCTGTTTCAATTTTTTTGTTTTTATTCAGTAAATGAGTAAATCGTTATTTTACTCGTTCAGCAAGAATCAGAATTTATACATTTACAATGAAACCATTCATACAGAATGTCAAACGATATTCAATACCCTTCAAAGTTATGTGTGGTCATTATTACTTAATGCAATTGGAATCCAATTAAAACAAATTATTTATATTTCTTTCGTCATGTCATATGCCAAAACTGATAATTTTTGCAATGTACGGAGGACAAATATTATGAACCCTGGGGGCAAAGCAACTCTGTGAGAAGCCCCTGGAATGAATTAAGCCGAACCACCGTTGCAGTTTCTTCTAACTCATCAATTTTTTATTCTAGGTGGAGTACATCCCCAGGGGAAAAGTCGAGAGAGCAAAATGGCAGAACCAAGTTAGAACTGAAAATCTTGGCTACACACGAAAACAAAACTCCGGAAGAAACTGGACATGTTGGAGTGTGACGGAGACTTTCCGTCCTCATAAATGTCAGACGATTTTTAATTTTATCACAAACTACAGATCTCCCGGGGGTATTAAAATAGCCTCACTTGTCATCTATGCACCCGTCTCCCCAACTTAATACAATTTCACATTAATTTTGGAATAATGAAAAAAGAAATTCTGATTACTCGTGAGAGCTACCGTCAGATTACAGAATTCACAAAGAGAATAAAAATTATTTTATTAGCGAGAGCTCCCGTCTGTGCACATGGTGCGCATAACACTGCCCGAGTTTCTTTCAGTGAATTACACTCTAAAAAATTCAATGTTCATCATAAAGTGTGTTTCATTTATACCCTAGCTTTGTGCCATAATCTTCTATCGTTTTTATTTGTCAGTTATAAGTTACAGAAATTTCCCCAATACCTTATGGGACAATAGTTCCGCAAACTCTTTTATCCTCCGAATCATAAAAATAGGGAGAATAATTCACTGAACAATCACTGAGTATGATTCAATGATAGGCCTCTCGATGTTCTAATTAAAGCAGCTGGCAAAATTAACTCGACGCTATTTCACTAGATAATATCTGAGGTCCTGTATCGATACACCGCTTCGAATTTTAACTGAAGTCTCTGATAAACACTCTATCGCATTTTGTTTGGATATCTCAAACCGTATAATCACATTTTTTATAAACATTCTATATTGTTTATTGACAAATATAATGCAAATTGTACTTTTTTTAGTTTATAATTATTTTTTTGCATAAACTTACCATCTTTTACCATTTTTTTTTTTATTAAACAATATTTCATTCTACGATTACCTTTCATAGAGTACAATTTATCACAATTTTCTAGATAATTTGTATCCCCCATTTGTTCAAGCGAAATTCCACGAAGTCTGAAATTCATTTCCCCGTTTTAAAGTCCAAAAGCAGCAGTTCTGGTAACGAACGATTTATACTATGTTTTATTCGCAACTCCATACGGTGTTCTTCATTAACATGCATGTAGAGAAGTTAAAAGGAAACTCCCAAAGGTTTCACAAATGGTGTCCTATAATATCCCACAGCTTATGAAATCCTCCCCAGTATGTCGTTCAACTCCAATAGAATTGCACTGAGATTGGGGATCAAGCGTGGCTGCATGTGATTCAACCCCTCCCCCCTTTTCATAGTGTCTATTCCTACCGCTTTATTGGCCATAAGTACTTGAGTACACATATTGAGGGTCGAACCGTAATATCGTCCCGTCCAGTACATTCGCCCCAACAAAACTTCAACAATACCCTCTAAATCCAGTGTCACGGGGTTATTCATGGCATCTCCTCTATTTCCACTGCCAGTAGTTTCACTCTACAAAATGTGTAAATCGATGGAAAAAGAATCCATAAGAATGTATAACCTCCAGTTCTTCCCTTTTGCTGCACCCGAGTTTCAATGTTGCACAACTGCTGGAGGTAAAAGAACAGGATTGCATCGGAAGTTTTTGTCGATGCTTGAAAAAACCTCTTGGGGTTGAGATTTTTTTTTGTCGGAGTATGTTTGAGTTCCTTTTTTGGGGTGAGAAGTTTACTTAGGTCCTAGCCTACAACTTCTCGGAGAAATGGGATTATTTGGTTAGTATGTAGGGTTGAGTTGTGGATGAAAATTTTTTTTTTTTGGTTGCGCTATCATTGTTGGGAGAATTATAAGCAAAAAATTATAACCGTATGCCTTTCCCCTTTGGCGATATGAGAGATACTGTATCACTAGTTGTATATTGAAGAGCAACGAACTGATTTTTATTCGTTTACAAAGGCGAATTTATCTGTCAAATCAGGCAACGGTAGTGGAAATTATTGAAAGAGTTGGAATTTTGTTTTGTTGAATCGATAACAATGTTTCAGAAGTAATTGAGGCGTGAGAGCGATAATAGAAGAAATCGATGGAAAATGAAATAGGAGCAGATAAAAAAAGGAGATTTCCCAGGTATAGAAATGAAAGGGCTCGAATACTTTGGGATTAAATATCCACGGGGCACGCGATCGAACAACTGATCTGGATGGGTAAGAATGACAACAATGATATAAATGTCACTGGGTGTATACAAATACAACTTTAGGAAAGAGAACACGGATTAGAGGTTTCTCGAGCACGCGTCAACGACTCACTTGTGGAAATTGAAATATTTGAGGGATGGTTCAAACGTTGTCATTGGATGGAATAAAATGGTGAAAGCATAGGGCCTGTATGCAGACCCTCCGGTATTTTGGTAAAATCCCACAGGTCCTAAAACAAGATTTCAATCGCACAGGTTACGACTGACTGTTCGTATTGTGAAAGCACTTCGGTTTTATGTATTTTCATTCCATATCGAATTTCGTTGTTTATCGATGATCAGGTTCTTCTATGGTTTCTTTTGTATATAGGTACTTTAAACGTCTTGGTGGGAGGGACAAGATTGATAGGCGACTGAAGGGGGTGAATATCAACTCTAAGTGGTATTGATCCAGAGGAAGTAGAAAAAAAAGTTTTAGGGTATTGTTGAAAAACTTTTTTCGATGCTGATGAATGATATTTTGTCGGAGTTACCAGGTCGTTTAACAATTTCAGAAAAAAAAACGAGAGGATGATTGCAGTTACTGTAAATGTCTATAGATTTTATTGTTGGAATATTGGCAATATACTTCCATATCTTTTTTTGAAATATGTATTTTTCTGATCCTCAGGTAGGAAAAGTTCACCCTGACGATGGGAACAAGGCTGGAACAAGATATTACATCATGACGTGATATCCCAACCTTGAATCAAGCTTCTTTCCATTGTTGAACCGTATATTGAATCAAGTATGGGTCGTCAATATATAATCAAGCCTCGGTTTAAGGTTGGAACAGCATGGCCGCTCAAGACTGGGATATCCAAGATAGAATAAGACTTTGTTCCATCATCAAATCAATGACTGATTTAAATATGATGAGCAATGCTCCATCGAGCTCGTTCTATCATGTTTCAAACTCGATTCATGGAACGAGATGAAGAAGATACCAATAAGTTTTTTCATAAATTTCTCAAAAACTTTAACGTTTAATTTTGTTTTCGTGGCCGGCTTTACCGGCCACGAGTGCAAGCGATGCACAACTCGTGCGAAAAAGTGCTACTTTACGCACTAGTTGCACAATATACTATTGTTCATCCAGCAACAATCCCAGCAGGACTTAAGCACATCCTTAGACGAGATTTGGCTTACAATCCTGATCCAATCATAACACCCAAGGTTGGATCGAGGCTCGATACTCAAGGCTCGACCAACGGTGGGATTTCCAGCCTCGGAAAGATAGTTATTTTTCAATGTTCGTTCAAGCTTAATTTAATCTTGAATGCCGAGGCTCGACGAGGTTTTGTCAATCCTGGATCAAGCCTGTTCGAACCTTGTTTCCATCATGGATTCTTACCTGCTTCTTACTCTATTATATTTTATTGTACTTTTTACTTTCCTCTTCTTCTCTTGTTATACTACTATTTTCAATGATTTCAATTATTATTTGTAATATTAATGTTTTTACAGAGAATCCATTTTTGATTCTGATTATGGACAAGATGTAATGCATTCTTACACAGACTTCTTGTGAATCGCAATTTAAATCAAAAATTTCTTCTGCATACTTCAACCTCGGCACGATTTCATTTTCACTCAAGATTATATCACCTCTGGAGGCTTTTATGAAAACGAGGGAAGCAGTCTTAAAATTCAAACGAGCTGGACGGGTACAATTATCTCAGTAGGCACAATAATGAGAAGGGTCAAACAGTGACGATAGGAGAAAAGGAGGGGAAGTAATCTGAAGGTTAAAGGTTCTCGATGGTCACACGATCCTAACAAAAGTGGCGATTATGTTCCACGTAAAGAGTCAAGCGTATACCCAATGTACTCTACTTTTATTTCATGTTTCGTCCTTGTTGAATGCACTTATAGTGGAGAATCGCAACATTTTAATCTCCTCAATAAACGTTCTAAGAACAATACACTCTTATTATCATCCCACTTCACCTCGTCGGCACTCCAATGTCTCAATGACTCACTCGAATATCAGCCGGTAGTATACGAAATTGCTGGGCGTTTCTACCTCTGGCAAAAGTGACGTTAAGTTTACATCGGATAAGTTTTAATAACTTAAAACTTGATTTATTATCAATGTAGCCACGTTAGAAGGAGCAAGAGAATATTTTAAGGACCTACTGATTGAAGTGCGTATACCCTAGCTATCACTGAATTAAAGAGTTATAATCTTCATTAGCGATGCGAAAGACGTGCTCTTACAAAATTGCTACTGCACATTATTCTGCGACAAGAATCTTCCTCATTCTCCCTTTGTACATTATCCTACTACGGTTAGTGGAGGAAATGTCACTTACATATAATGGAAAGTTTTTGACTGAATTTCCCATGTAAAGTCTGCGAATTTATAAGAAGTAACATTTCCATTAAAATTTTCGGGAAGGTTTGCACTGGAAAATTACTTATTCAAAAGATTCTCATCACTTAATGCAAAAATAAATAAATGTTTTAAATGTTATTTATGCCATAGGTGCCCGTAATCACGCGATTCTAACCTCGCTTCGCTCAATTAAATCGCGGATTACGGGCACAATGACATAAAATATTGTATGGA
>JAPYZN010001546.1:0-22744 GCA_030522865.1 Psyttalia lounsburyi | reverse complement strand
TTTCCGCTTGACGAGGGGTTTTAATTACTTCCCAAAAATTACATTCAAATAACTCAATAATTGATACACTCCCTCATACCTCGTACTAACAGGCGCACTGGACAGAGCGGATTTCCCAGCGCCGGATACTCCACTCACAGGTTAATTAATTATTCCCATAATGCACGCAATCGTCATGCCACCGTGACATAAAGAAATCACTAAATTATAATAACTAGAGATTATAATTGAGCCAATGACACCAGATATTGCATTTAGTCAGTCTAAAATGTTTTATAGATATTTAATCCAGTGGCATGACGAAAAATTTCGAGAATATTCGTTGCAATTAAAAACATGTATATTATGAAATTATAAAGAAAAAAATGTCCTCACTTTGTTGGAAATATCTCGAGAACGAAGAGATCCACAAAAATTTGTTATAAATCCTATTTCATGGAGAATTAAATTTCCAATAATAATGTCACCCAATATTTTTCTCTAAAACTCTCCTCTTTGGAGATATTCTCAAAAATAAATGAGACGAGCGACGAAAAATATTCTCAATGTCCCAAATTTCAATTGCAACGAGTAATCTCGGAATGGAAAAAATTGAACAATGATGAGCCAAACAGTTTGCACAAGAACAGTTTTGGAAATGTTGGTCTACCCATTGGACAATTGTCAAGCTCACACCTCCACATGCAATCCTCAATGAGTCCAGCAACGGCAGCTGCTGTTGCTGCTGCCCAGAAGAAGAAGGGAATTAAGAGTAGTCTTGGGAGATTTTTCAGCAAGAAGGAGAAGGTGAGAATCTTTCGATATTAACTTTGCGTTCAGTTCGCTCTTGACTCTCCAGTAATATTTAACTTCATTGACTCGTTAATTTCATTATTTTTAAGATCAAGGGGAAGGATACAACAATGCCTGGAGATGTACCGGGAATGGGGGGAGCTGGTACACCAGCTGATCCTGATTATGGAGATAATGTGTCGGTTGCGGGAACACTCGGGGGAAAGAGTGATTTTGATCGGAGGAAAAAGAAGAGTATGCTTGATTCATCTCGTCACGAACTCTTGGGAGAAGCCATGAAAGCAGGCACTCCATTTGCCCTTTGGAATGGTCCAACGATAGTTGCTTGGCTTGAGCTATGGGTGGGAATGCCAGCCTGGTATGTGGCAGCCTGTCGCGCCAATGTTAAAAGTGGGGCGATAATGTCAGCTCTGAGTGATACGGAAATTCAACGAGAAATAGGTATCAGCAATCCCCTCCACAGACTCAAACTTCGTTTGGCAATACAGGAGATGGTGTCCCTCACATCACCATCAGCCCCAAAAACATCGAGGACAACACTCGCTTTTGGGGATATGAATCACGAGTGGATTGGCAATGTTTGGCTGCCCAGTCTTGGCCTGCCCCAGTATAGATCAACATTCATGGAGTGCCTTGTTGATGCACGGATGCTCGATCATCTTACCAAGAAGGATCTAAGGGGACAATTGAGAATGGTGGATAGCTTTCACAGGACAAGTCTCCAGTATGGAATCTCATGTTTGAAGAGACTCAACTTTGACAGACAACAGCTTGAGGACAGAAGAAGAATGGCTGAGGGGGCCAATGTTGATGTCATTGTTTGGAGTAATGAGAGGGCCATCAGATGGGTGCAATCTATCGGCCTCAAGGTATGATTATACATTGGCTATTACACAAACACCAGGTTTGTCTGCAGTACCCGGAGTAATCCAAATTTTTTCAGGAATATGGGAACAATCTCTTGGAATCTGGAGTGCATGGAGCCCTTATTGCCCTTGACGAGGGCTTCGATGCCAATGCATTTGCCCTGACTCTCCAAATACCAACGCAAAATGTTCAGGTACTGATTGAGTTTAACCTCATTAATTATTCGTCCCCTTCTAGTGATTAAATCTTATTTAAAAAAATTTATTTTATTCTAGGCAAGACAAGTCCTCGAGATGGAGTTTCAGAATTTATTGACAGTGGGTACTGAGAGGCGATCAGAAGAGAACAGCATGAAGTCCTGATCAAACCCACCACCTAGGCCATTACCGCGTCACCAGCCCCATCACGTCTAGTCCAATAATCCCAACAACATCCCAATCCATTCCCAGTTTGAGCCGTGAGTAAGAGAGAGCTTTAATCCCTTTTTTAAAAAAAATCCTTTGAAATCATTCCAATAATTTTCATCAGTTATCTCTGATAATAATTTCCAAATAAACTTCACTGATTTACGACAAATCAATTAAATATTGTTAATAATAATCAAGAAGGAATGACGATGATTATGCATTGATTATTGACAATAATTAATAATTATTCAATGACTATTGTGAATCGAAGGAACGACACGTGAAGTTGCCCAAATGATTTCCAAAGTGACAATAACTCGGTCTGACTCGATCCCCAACAACAGTTGTTTAATTATTCCTTTTATTAATTGTCATTGTACTTATGACATGGCATTAAGTCACATCATAATCGCACAAAAATTCATGAACCGATGAAGAGCATTTTCAGCATTTTCTGTTTATTTTTTTTTTTGTTTGTTTTTTATGTGTACCCGATCGTTTGATGTGGAGTAGGTAATGAATTTTGTTGAGTAACGAAGAATATTCTTCGTGATTAATTTGTGAGGATTCATTCAATGAGATATGATAATTAATTTTAAAGTTAATGGGGGATTATGTTGTTAATGAAAGGATTTATGGGGATTTACGTATTGAATATTAATTGCATCGAGGGAACGAGGTGATTATGATTTTTTCAAGGCTTGAGGTTCTTTATGCGCCATGTGAATCCAATAGCGATTGGTTAATTGGGGAGGTTTAAATGATGTTTAAATTATTCAAATCAATTAGTGTGGATTTTATACCTTGATCATGAAATAATGAGGGAGAGGGAGGAGCGGTATTATTAATTGTTTGTGAGTGGGGAATGAGTCGTAGGATTTTTGAGAGATATTTATTCGTGTGTGAATTTTTTTAGGGCCGACTGTCGATCGATCGATGTTTTTTTTTGGGGGGGGCGATGGGGAGGGGGGGGGGGGCATGCACATTTTTCGAGGATTTTTTGTTTTCTAGATTTTTATTAGTTTTTTTTTTGTTTATTTATGGAGAAAATTTTTCGAATGTGGTTTTGAAGTTTATTGGAGAGACTTCTCCAGATGACTTAGTCTTATTCTCTACTATTAATTCTCAATTATAAAGACATTTTGATTCTTGAATGTTGCAAAATAATTCCAGACGTTTTCTTCCAAACCACTTTCGATTTTTCGTTGAGAGAATAAAATTATGATTTTGGGGTTTGTGAATAATTCTATAAATAGGACAATCATTTATCCCTGATAACATACATCCATGCAATGTAATTAATAACTTCAATTAGTATCTCGAGAATAGGTAGACAATTTGGAAATTGCACACCATAAAAAATATCTAAAAATCGCCCCTCTCCCAAAACTTGTCAATCCTCTAGATGCACTTCACCATCACGACCACCCTAAAATCCATTAATTAAATAATAAATCCTGATTAAGTTGTACATATTAATGCCCAGGAATTCAGTATTACCCAAACTTTTCCTTGATTTTCCACGATTTTTTGTTTTCCAAACAATCTATCTACACAATTTAATAGTTAGAATAATGAACAGGTGCCATTGATTTAATTTTAATCGCTAATTACCTAAAAATTTAGGAATCAAAACAAACCTAAAAATTAGATGAATTATTCGTACAATTATTTACTTCTATTGATAATTTTACATCATTCATATGGAATAAATAATTAATTTAATTCACAAAAATTGCGAATAACTCGGATTAAACAATTTGTAAATACTATAAATACAATGAAAGGATTAATAATTAATGATTACCATAAGTTTATCGTTTGAATGTCTCTCCTCGTCCAAAAGATTGTTCAATTGCGCCGTATAAAACTCATCAGTTATCAATAAATAATAATAATTAATAGATGAATAGGTTTCATTGAAATTTTTCATTGATTAATTAATTGAAAAGACTGCATCAATCAATAATAAATGGAGAAATTGAGGAATGAATGGGGAATAATGGAGAAATTGGTGAGTTTTGTATGCAGGACAGTTGAAATGATTAATTAACAATTTGTTTGTTGATTAATTTTATCTGGAGGATGATTAAACGCACAATTAATCGAGTCACTTGTGGACCTCGATCGATCGATGGTCCAAAGCGTATGCAATTAATTAAGAAATCAACGGAATATAAATCAATTAAAATAATGAAATAAAATTAAAAAAAAAAAACAATTAGAAGAACGAAAAGGAGAATCAATGTTTGAGTGGATTTGCAGTGGAGAACAAGAGCAATGATAATTGAAGTGGAAGAGGAGTTTCGTTGTAGGAGGGAACGAAAAAGAAAATGTAATTTAATGATTAATATGATGATTAGAGGGTGAGAATTTCAATTAGTGACAACGATTGAAAAGAAATGACGAGGGATTACGAACAAGATGCTTTAGTCCCAAAAATTTTGCATTCACATAACGAGATGAGAGTTCATTTCACTTTTCCTGCGGTTTTCGTCGGGCATTCTGAAGTCTAGGGGAGATGGGGAGGTTTTTTTATTTGATGAAAGTGAAGGATGTTAAAAAGGTTTTTATAAAAATTTTACTGTCCCTTGAAATTGAGATATTTCTGGAAGATTGGGACAAAATTCAACACTTGGTAAGACTGTTTGAGAAAGCTATCCTTTCGGTTCTGGTGGCGGGTCAGAGGATTATTGAAGATTGAGGTTAGGGGGTCAAATGAATCGAGTGTTTACCCGTGAAACAAACTCTTTGAAGGCTTCACTCGCTCTCAAAGCCATTTGACCCTCAGCTTTAAACAATCCTCAAGGGTCAATTGCCCCTCAACCATTTAATTCTCACTTTAAAAAAACGAACAAAATTTTTCTGAACCATTTAAGATGACCACTGCACCTCGCGTATTATTTCAGGAAGAGTAAAAAAATCAATCTCACAGATAAAATAATGAAGATAATAGAATGATGAACCGCCGATGTTGTTAATGTTGTTGATACATGAGGAATCATTGTTGTTGATGTTTTTTTCCCTGCCAAGTATTTCCCCCCGTACAAGCTATCACAATTCATAGTAGCTGTATAATTAATTATATCGAAAGGAAGATGGAAAATTAATGGAAAACATGAAAATTGATAAGAATGACCTTCCGAAGGGGCGTGAACTTAACCAAATACAATGTTTATTAATTATCAATACCAAAGAATGTTTAAATAACGTGTCATCAGTCGTAGCTTCAACTGAAATCAATCAATCGTTCGTGCATTAATTCAATGATTGATTAATTAATGGAAAAAAAAAAAGAGCAAAATTTCCCCAATTGTTTCCCCTTTATTTGATTATTTCTGCACAATGTGAAAATAACGACATATCGAGTTGATTAAGTTGAACACAATTAGTTGATTAATTATGGATTGCTAAATTTTATGTGATTACGTTGAATTAGGTAGGGGGAGAAAAATGAAAAATATTAAGAGGGTCCACTGAATCATTCGGAAGTGTCATAAAAATGTAAATGACTGAAACTTATTTTTAATCATAACTTAATAGTTGATAGATAATAGGTACATTCCAGAAAATTAATGAAATTTCATTGATTGAGGGAGGAGCAATTGAGAGGGGAAAATAATTGATTTCAAGTACGAGCCTTTGATCGAGGAAGATTTATGAGAGAGTAGAGGATAATGCATTAATTCAATGAATTTGTAATCAACGTGTGAGTGAATTTGTGACGCAATTGATTAAAAAAAAAAAAATACAACAACAGACAAAGTTGATGAAGAAAATTGATAAGTGAGAGGAGATAAATCGACAATGTAGTAAGCTTCTAATGCCTTCTATGTATCTAACTGTAAATACACTCTGAACGCGCCCTAAATAATGAAGAAAAATCACGTGAATGTTTTTTTATAATTTTTTTTTTGTCAGTGAGTTTTTACGAAAAACAAAATGCGCGAATGGTTTAACACTTTAGTCGTTATTTTTTTATGAATTTGGGGGGTAGGAGTGAGTGGATAAATGAGGCGTGACTGGTAAAATCATATCTGATTATTATTATTTTTTTTATTTGTTTTGGAAGAAGGTAGAGGTGGGAACGAGGTCTGGTGGATTTGGGTTTTCGTTTTTGTGGAATATCTCGGGAAAATTGAGGATATTCGGAGATTATCGTAATGACCTTTTATCACGGGAATTTCAAGGGTGACAAAAAAGGTTCACATGATTATTTCACTAGATCCTATGGATTTTGAGATATTTCGAAAAAAACCAAACTAACGGCTAAATCTGACTCTCGAGGGGAAATTGTCAAGTCTCGTTCGTCTGCCTGTGTCAGTAAAAAAAATTAACACTTTTGAAATAACGAGAGTTGAGGACATCATGAGATAATTATAATTTCATTATTTTACTCGAAATCAATAAACAATTGTAAACGTTTCATGGAGTAGCGAAAAAAAAATGAATAACTCGAGAGAGTTTATAGAAAACTTGTCACATCTGCGAACATATATTCGTGCTTGGATACTTGAAGTATATAAGTATAATGAAAAAGGAAGAAAATATATACTGGAATGAACAAGAACCCCTGGATTACTTTTTTTTTGAACGTATTTTTCAGTCCGCGGGGGTGGAGGGGTGTCAAGGGACTTCATACCTCCTGATTTTTGCTGATATTTTTTCATTTTTCCCCCTTTCTTTATTCATCAGTGTTATTATTAAAAAGTGTTAACTTCAAGAAAAAAAAAGACACATTTTTAACGACGAGAACAAGGTATTTAAAATGTCTTTTAAAGCAACTCCTCAATTATTGGGAGCAATTTTTTATTTACAGAATATTTTATCGTCTGAGAACAAAATATTCTAGCATTTTTCAACATCCCCTGATTAGTCAGAGATTAACAAAAAAATTCTACGAATTTTCAATGTTAAAATCCATGAATTTCCAATAGAAAAAAATTATTGAACATTTTTTAAAAGGCACTCGGCAAAAGTTTGAGGTTATTTTCAGGGGGAAATGATGATCAATTTATCAAAGTAACCATTTACAATAAAATAAAATTTTAATAATCGTCACTTACACTTTTTTTCCCCAGAACACAATATTCGAGTAGAAGGAAAAATTAGATTGCACCGGGAATCTTTGAGTTTTCCCGCTACAAAAAATCACACACCGGCGCCTGCGCATCTCATCGTTGTAGGCATACCAAAAATGGCGACGGAGCTGTGATACTGAGTGGTAGGTTCGGACGTGTTTGCCGGTTGTTCAGTGGATTATCGAGGATATTCAGTGTGGGTTCGTGAAGAAAATGTAAATAATAAGTATCTCAAAATGTAAACAATAACAACTGGTATTGATTTTGTCCGAAATTGGACTAGTAACCTGGCCAGATCCGAGGCGGACGCCTCGAATGCAAATGGCCGCTGGTCTCCGGGTATTCGGACAACTCTCGCCCATTGTCTTTTGTTTTTTCCGGGGAATTTGATGGCAAAATCTTTCAGATAACTGCTAACAATGAAACAATAAGTGAATAGCCATTGTTGGAAATGATTTTATCGTGAAATTCAAAGCTACCTTAGTATTTTGAGCATAAGGACGATTATGGGAAGTGCCTAGGGAATTTGTGAAGTGCCAACAGGTAAAGTTTCGGCTTTCAATTTGACCGACGTCTTTGTGAAAGCATCAGATGGGGACTGTGGAAGACATCTAGACAATGGACAAAAGTTTCAAGTATTTTATTGTGTCTATTGGCGCTACAATTAATTAGAAGTTCAATCGGCAAATGAAGTATTGCCGAAAAGTGGGGAGCAGTGTATTGTGATTTTGGTTATGTAAAAAGTGAAAAAGTGTTTGGGGGGGATGTCGTCATTGTTGACTAGCTGGTAAATAATCTAGATGACAGTTGAAGTGTGTTTTGCATCTTTAATTCTTCTTTTTTATTGGTGTTTTCTTAAAATTCAATTGTGAAAAGTGATGGGATTATGCACGCGAGCTCGGAGGGATCAGGAAGAGGTAGAAGAGTATTTGAAGACATCAGATGCAGCAACGGTGAGTCCCATTGATTTATTGGCGATTTTTTTTTATCAAGGATTACAGACAAATGCGATTTCAGAAGAAAATTAAATTTATTTGCTCAAAGATTGCGTAAAATTGCGACCCATTAGTACTCCAGGTCATTCGGAATGAATTATTTTTCTAAAAAGATCGCGAGGTATTTTTTTACTTGACTATTAGGGGCCTCAGTCCTCACTGGCCCAATTGGATCAATGCAAGAGGGCTTCGTCAGGCCCTTCGATGGGTCCACAGGTTCACAGACATTCGAGGATTAAAATCCAACTCTCAAGGATAAATCGACCCTCGAAAATAATTTCTTGAGGGTCTGCTGTCCAAATTCTTTTAATTTTCCTCTCGTTTTTCCCCAATTTTTTGATCTACCAAATTTTAGTCTGTGGAAGTAGAGTTGTTCGAAGGGATTTCAGTCCTCATCAGGAGTTTTTTCATGTCGAACATTCTTCTCTGGGAGATCTCCTGGTCTCGCTGGGACATTTGCATGAAGTTTCGAATATCCTCGAGTCTCTTTTCGCTTATTCGGCTGAGTCTTTGGTAGAGTTCGGAGTTAGGGAGGACTAGGCGTGAGAATACGCGACGATGCAGCTGGAGAAGCTCACACGTCTCAATTGCAATTACCGAGACTTCCCTGGAGTAGTTCAGGTGGAGGAGGGAAAGCTCGCCGAAGTGATTGCCATCCACCAGATGACCTAACTGATATTTTCACAAGCATAAATCATTGAACTCGTGATTTTACCATCTCCACTTTGCTCCCCACCAATTATCGATTTTAATCTTTTAATTAATAATTTACTTCTCTTCCCATGGAGTTTATTACAGCAACAGTTCCACTTGCGATAAAGTACATGCACTCCCCCTCGTCACCGCACTTATAAATCAGATCATCCTTAAGATAAATGATCGGTGTCATCGAGTCTAAAAAAATCAACGAAAAAAAAGGCCAATCACTTTATTCGCTCAAATCCCCATTACAGTAGCTATTCCCGTGAATTTACTTAATAAATTCGCGAGAAGTGTTCTCGGTAAATTATGAAAGACTGTGGCTGTCTCCAGAAGCCCCTGATTCGACCTGACATTGATCTCAAGCCTCAGATGATTTGATAAAGTACTGGCTATTGCGTTCTCCTTGAAAAAACTCCCCTGGTATCTGTACTCGTAGTATTTCATCAATCTCTGGCTCACATTTTTCGATAAATTCTTATCGTCTATGTACTCCTTAACTCGGTTCATTATCGCCTGGTATTTGAGCTCGGGCTCGGCTGATGATTCAATCAATTGTAGAAAAACCACTAGAATTATTGATGAGCAATTGTCCTCGATAAATAACTCGATTACTTGTCAATTTCATTTGATAAAATTGCAAAAATTGAATCAAAATGTGAGGCTCCGGGGAAAAATAATTAAGAACAATAAATTGCCAGTTAAAAGGGAATGAAAATACGTAAAGGTTCACCTTACCAATGAGATAAATTAAATAGCCAGTCCCTGACAGCAGTAGAATGCACCTGATGATTTTATCACTCATTGAAATGTCCATCAACTCCATAAAATTTGATCCCACGAGATTGCTCAGCCCCATATGTAAACTGTTGAGGTAAATGAACCAGGAGGTCTCTTTATAAATTCCACTTTTTATAACGTGAGCATCAGAGCTCTCTATCTTCTCTCTCGTCGCGTAAAGAGTGATAAAGGGGAATCCCCAGGTGAGACAGGCGCTCCAGTGGAGAATGAAAAAACTCAGTAATGACAACCAAATCATGATATCTGTCACTGAACTGTAGCCCCATGATTTATTGATCTGCTTGACGTAATGTCTCAATGTCGATATCCGGAATATCTTGAGGAGGGGAATTATTTCCGCAATCAACTGGAGAAAATTCACATCGGGATCGGGGGGCTTGAGACGGGTCGAGACAAACCAATTATAGGGAATTGAGGTTATGAGGTCCAACAGGAAAAATCCACTGGTGTAATGTCTGTAATAATTCGGGGGTTTTTTAAAATGGAAATTAAAGTGATCAGCCCTTGAACGTGCGTTGCGGGGACTACTTGCGATGTAAGGGATGAAAAAAAACGACTTAGACAATTTATTTCCTCGGTAGGGACTCTCTGGGTTGGGTTAAGGGTGTCATAATTTATCACCTCGAAATCTCCGTCACTCGGTAAACGTGAAATACTGATTAGACCGTGAGCAGACATAATTTCCGACTTGCAGGCATTATGCACGGAGGTCGGAAATTAGGTTTGCTTATGATTTGATAATTATTTTTTTTTTGTAATTACGGACGGAGATGTCGAGGTTACGAACTATTGCACCTGGACCTCAAGGATAATTTGACTACCATAAGTCATTTTAATAAATATTTAAAAACACAAAGTGTGGGCATTGCTCAGCTTGTGTTACCTGGCGATCATTCTCGGCTCCAACTCGATCTCCATCCTCTCTTCGCTCCGAAAGCCCGTAAAAAAATTCATGAAAACATCAGCAAGACAGACACCAAATGCCGGACTAATGTATCTAGAGGTTTCAAAGGTCTCTCGTCCACAAATTCTGAAGAAACTCTTGACGTAAGGTATCGCGAAGAAGTAATAAGTCAGTGTGAGGGCCATCAGATAATCCCAGACGAATCGGAGGTGGCTGAAGGGATGAATGATCCACCAGTTCTTGGACCTTCCGTGTCTTCTCTTCTCGGCAGAAAGGGCCGCTCGACTTCGCAGGTAAATCTTTGAGTAGGGATGATGCTCAGAGACGATTATGAGCTTTTGAAAGGATTTCTTGAGCCGCGGAATTAATTTGGCATTCGGTGGAAGTCTTGGGAGAGTACTCCCAGAGGTTTTCGAGAGCTGGCACCGATGTTGGAAGGCTTTTGATGACTTTTTAAGTGACGAACCACGTCTAACGGGATCTGAATTGCTATCAGACCACAAGCATCTTCTCATCTTGAACTTGAGGGTGAAAAAATTACTGAAATGGGGGGAAAACTTTGCATTTGTCATTCTCAGCCAAATGTCGATGGAAAAATCGGACAAGAGACTTATAAAGTGGCTCATTTTTCAGAAATTGCAAGCAATGAGTTGGGAGTAATTTAGAAAAATTAAATAGCTTCGAGAAATTTGCGAAAACACGAGGTGAGTCTTTCCTCGCTGTATTTTCTCACTTGACATTTTGGAATATTCATTAATTCTTTATCATCTTCAAATTATTTTTAATATATCTCGTTCACTTCCCCAACAAGTAACAACATTTTCACGCTAACCTTCCGATTTTTGTATCCCTCTGTTGCCTAAAAATTTCATGTAATATTTTTTTATTGACAAAAGTCCATTCAAACTCACTCTGTCCTTATTTTTAAAAAGTTAATTAATTAGGATTTTTTTTAATGTTGATGTGAAGGAGGTAATGGGTTAATCAAGACAAAAATGGCTTACGTCAATGGACCTTATTATATTTCTCTATAGTCTCCTCATAAAATTCATTATATTAATAAATAATAGAAATGCCATAGTATAACGTTATCCAAACGTTGGATTAAATTGCTCCACGAATCACATAAGTTATAATTCAAAATTAATCAACGAGCCAACGTAATTAAATTCCTACGCAAATAGACTGAGGAATTTGTCAAACAAATGAACATTAGCACTCTGTGGTTGATATTGATGTATATCACGGTTGCAGTCAACTCAGAAGTCGTTTAATTTATAATTATTTTTTTTTTATGTAGAACAAAAAAACTTGAGATGTCAAAAATAATGTTAAAATATAATTCATCAGTGAAGTGAGAGATAGAGCGGGACATAATTACTAGATTTGAGAGCAAATGTTAATATATAATGTTTGGGTATAAAAAATTCGACTGATTCTTTTTCCAACTTTCTCGACAATTTAATAATTCCAGGTGTCGATAAAATTTTACCCTCAATTAAAAAAGTTTCAGGCACTCCCGCGAATCTCTCAGTTCGACTCTGAACTAAATAACAAAAAAAAAAAATCGCTGCGAATTCGGCTTTTAGTTAAAAAATAAAATAACATTTAAAAAAATCCAAACTCAGACGTAATTTCCATTGTTCTCCTCGTCCAATCCTCTTGCCTGTCTCCTAGGCTTGGGAATAGGATTGATCTCGAGATCCGAAAATTCTGGCTTCTGCTTGATTGGCTCGGAAATGTGAAGCTCAATGATTTTCACGGGTTCCTCTAGACCCGCTACCTCTGTCGGTGGATCCTCAAGATGAACTACCTTAACTTCTCTCATTTCCCTTGGCAGCTCTCGAATGGCAATTTCAATGTCATTACGATCGTTTTTAGTCAAATCCCTGAAGAAATTTCTCCGCGTCTCCTGGAGGCTTCGTCTACTACCTCCTCTCTGCAATTGAGTAATTGAATCATCCTCGTCTAATGACGAAGTGAATGATGTCGTTCTCGTTCGCAATTTCGATGACTCCAGGAGCCTAATCTGCCGCTCGATCTTCTCAATCTCCTCCTTCACCGAAAAACTGTCACTCCTGCGTAAACTCGATGAACTCTTCCTGAAGACGACGTCCTCGTCGTCGTCATGATTAATTATTGAAATGTCCTTGATAATTTCTAGGGGTTCCTCGGATGGGGTTCGTATGAATTCGACTTCAACTTCTGCTTTGGGGTAGTCTTGAGGTGATTCTTCATGAGAATCGGATTTTCCTGGGATGTTTTGGAGATTTTCAGCAGACTCTGGAGACTGGGGAAGATCAGGGGATGTTTCCAATGGAGATCTGGCCTCTTTGGGAATTGGTTCGGATGGGTCAGGGGGGGAGACCTCTTCGTTGGGACTTTTCAGAGGTTCTTTGGGCTTTTCGAGGTTTTTGGTTCTCTCTGTCATTTCGCTTATGTCCTCGGCTACTCGGGCGATCTCTAGGGGGTCTACGAGACCCTCCGGAAGGGGAGCAGGTGTTTCCTGAGTGGAATTAATCGATTGTTAAAACCTGGATCGATGAATTAGGAGTCTAAGTTTGATTAGGATTCACGTGTCTTTGATAAATCAATTATTTATGTTGTTTTCCTTATTTTTCTCTCATTTGCATTCTGTTTAAGCAGTTGGAATCAATCGCATCAAATCAATTATTAATTAATTGATTGATTAGTTTAATGAAAATAAAAATAGGGAGGAATGAAAGAATAATAGGAAAGTTTGAAGGCGCGATTAGACTCAGTTGAAGATGAAGTATTGAATTATAATTGACGAGCTGGTCTCCTCATTTTCGCAATTTACGAACTATTATTTTTACCTTTGGACTTTCTAATGTATCGGCTTTCTTGCCGGGGGGTAGTGGGGCTCTCCTTTTCTTTCTACCAGAGGCATAATGACTTCCAATGGACATGCAACTATTGATTGACAAGTTGGATTTTCTCACTGCTTCGTTGTTGCACCTCATGAAGACAAAATTCTCCTGCATATTCTCGTTTTCATCGGTGCAATTTCTGTTCCTCATCTGGACCTTGTCATCCTCCAGGTCCTCAGGAGGCAATCTCTGTGATGCCCGGAAACCGCCTCTCCTGGCAATTCATTCAAGAATCTAATTAGTAATTCCACTGAGAGTTCTAATTTTTTTTGTTTAAATCTTGTAAATACTCAATGGTAAATACTCAATAATAATTTATAGATGACAATATATTTTTGCAGAAATTATTGAGCTTTTCGATTCTGCAAATTTTATAAGAACATTGAACCATCAAAGTCACTTAACGCGTGACTTTAAATTAAATAACTTTTGATCCTCAACTACAAATAAAGTACAAAATTTTTTAATTCCTCGCAATAATTCTCTTACTTGGGTGGAATAGGCGTCTCATCATCTCTCTCATCACTTTTGTGGCCGTAATCCAAGGGAGGTATTTTATCGGTTGGCTTCGGGCTCACTTGTCCAAACCTTCATAAATCAAAGTATAAAAAACGTATTTATTTGATATTAACAAGGAAGCTCTGTAACACTTCGAGACGTTAAAAAGTATTTATCACTAGTGGAATGAGTCGGATTTATTGCATATTTTATCAATAATTGCTGACCTTCGTACTGGCGGTTTGGGTGTGAGATCACCCATGATTGAGACAGTTGTGTCCTGCGGGCATCCGTCGTAAATCCTCCCTGGATCGCCGTTTATCGTCAAATTTGAACTGTAACGGGATGAATTGTCGAGGGTATGCTTTCGTCGTCTGGCAAGGGTTCCCAGGGCCTCGTTGAACTCCTCGTGATCGCGCGAGGGCCGAGGCGGCGGCACTGGATGGCCGTTGTAGCTGGCGCGTTGATAGGTCGATGATACTGAACGATAATAATTAATTAATTTATAATTAATTGACACGTTATTTTGGAAATTTCCATTAAGGGCTGACATGAATTTTTGCAAGTCGGGAGGGTTTTCAAGGGTCACTTGACACTTGCAAATATTTAATGCTCGTCTCAAAACCACTTGACACTCAATGCTTAGCATCTCCAAGTGCATTTCTCAATTTGTAGCTGAAAATTTTTTAAAAACCACAGATAGACGTGCTAATATCGTCTTTTTTATGTGGTACTATCGTACGATTTTTTATTTCACTTTTTATATTTTAATTTTACGAAAAGAATGACATAATTATTACTGTAATCAGTATTTTTGTCGATGTATGATCTTTGTAAGATAATCCAATGTAAGAACCTTCATTTACCGCGTAATACAATATCAGATTATCTGCAATTTTATGCAATATTATTAAATGTTATATTATATGCCACTTTTTTGCCTATTTACGGTTTTATGCTTGAAAATACGCGAACTCTAGACGTGACAAAGTTTTTATTGAGCGGAAAATTGCAATAATTATTATTATTTTTTAATTGTATTAAGAAATATAGTTAAAAATGCAAATTCATGCCTCAAATATTTTCCAGGGTGAAAATTAATTTTTAATGGGCCTTTTGATTTATCTTGCAATCTCATTTACTCGTATTTAATAAAAACAATAATTAAATTAATATAGCGAACCTGTTGATATCGTCGGACTGGCCACCACCGACTCCTTCTTCTTCCCGAAGATTCCATTCCTGCAAAATAAGACGGATCTGTTGTTTTTTTTTTTTAATTGTAATTTTTTTTCTTCTCTCCTCGTTTTCTCGTCAACCTCTCCACATCTGGGTCGATTGGGTCGACAGATGTAATCTGTGACACCGAGTGCAGACGACTTGCGTCATTAATCTCACTGTTTAGATGACTTGGTCAACAATTGTTGTAAAAACTACTGGCGTTCCCATTTGATTCACCGATTGAGAATGGTATAATCGATCGAATTAGATTGTCTGCAGCATGCGACTTCCTCTCAGTCAGTTTTAATAATACATTGTATGTGGAAGACCTTGTAATGATGGAATAATTTATGGTAGAGGGGGTAGGGCTCCCAGCCCCTCACTCGGAGATGAATATTCTCGGATTTTTTTGCTGCATTAAATTTGAACTGATCAGCTTTTTATTTTCAATTTTTTAAGACCCCTCGACTAAATTAGATTGAGTTTTTCGTGGCTTTGGAAGACCGCCAGTCGATAGCAAGTTCATTATCAAGTTCAATAGAAATGTTTAGTAGATGATGGTTTTTTTTTCATTGATTTGGGGAATGTTAAGTTCAATTGTTAGATTTGGATACATAAATTTCAAATTTTTTGTTGAGAATTTCAAAAGATCAGAATTGGAAATAAAGAATGCCGTGGCTTAAAAAAAAATCTTCAAAGATTCTTAAAAATCAATTGACCTTAAAACATTTGACCCTCAATTTTAATTATTTATTGTAACTAAAAAAAATTTTTTAATCTCAATTGTCAACAATTCAAATCCACTTTAAATTTAGACTTACAAATCTCAATTAATATCTCAATTTCTGCATTACCAAAAATCTACTGGTCGAATAAAAATCATCCGAGTGTTCTGCATTTCTCAAAAAAAAAAACAAACCAATAACAACAACAAACTAAAATATCCAACAAGCAATGGAAACAAAGTCTCACCACGTGGATTTGATGGAAAAACTGTGAGACCGTTTCTTCTTGTTCTTCCCAAAGGTCCAGAATTTTTTCTTGTCCTCTTTATCCCTGGAGCCATTCACCGGTAATTTATGACTCACTTCCTCGTTATCATCCTTGAATGGATTGAGGTCCTCCGGATAATCGTGGATTGTGATATGCGGTCGTCTCGACATGACTCGAGATGCAAATGAGTATCACGTTCACTCACGATTACGTCTCATTTCGTTTCTCCCCTCTTCTCCTCATCTCAACGAACTGGTGCATATGCAACAAACCGAGTCGCAAGAATTATTACTCAAATGTTCACATGAAAAAATTGCCCACATTTATTTAATACTAAGTCGCAGGAAAAACTAATAAAAAAAGTGGGAATGAATTTTTAAAAAACTATTTCTTTAATTTTTTTACTGACCAATTATTCATGGAATAATTATTCAGCTCATTATTTTCATCTGAATTAACAAACAAACTAGAATAAATTGACGGTTGAACCCAAATTTATTGATCGATATTAATTTAAATAATCCAAATTGCTAAAAATGTTTATACTATCAATAATCACCAGCTCCATTGACTGGATTATTATTGAATCCAATTGATAATTAATTAATAGTGAAATTGATGAAATAATGCAATATTTTTTAAATTAAACTTTTGCCGATGAATTGACGTAATTGCAATTAAAACTGACAATTTCTAATTGAACCTCAAGCGTTTTCACGTGCCATAAAACCCTAAACTGTAGCTATAATTGAACGATTGATTTGTGAGTATCAAAAGAATAAAACAAATGATAAGTTGGATGTTTAATGGCGTACGAAATTGAGGGAATTATGCCAACGCCCTCCGCTGAACATCTGCAATTCAAATGAAGACATTCTCGTTTTTTTTTTTTTTATTGTCTCCGGGCGCTCAATGCACGTTTCAATTGTGTATTGGGTTGCCATGGGCTGACTAGGAATTTTCTACTTCAAATTATATTCAAGTAGAAACGGTCTAGGGAGACGGCGAGCGTTCAATTTTTTTATGCGGAGTCCATGACTTCGGACATTAAATACTCACGTTAAAAAATAATAATAATACAGTAATATTGCGGTGGACAATTTGAAGAGAAAGACTGCAAAGAATAAACTGAAAAAAATTATACGTAGTCGTAAATAAGAGTAATAATAAAATCCTTGAAGTGGTAGACATTAAAATATTATTATTTTTATTAATAATAGATACAGATGTAATAAAATAGTGTTAGTCAAGTGAAAAGTCCGGGAGATATAACTGGCGTTGATTTTTTTTAACGAGAAATTGATAAGTAATGAGACAAAACAATTCCAAAATTCCGAGAAATCATCGAAAAACGTCACGTTTGGGAGGATTAATTGTCGGATATGTGAAAAAACTATTGAGCTTAGAGGGAAATGAATAAGATATTTTTCATTTATCGATGCAATTAATAATTAACTGGATATCCCTATAATTAGTAACAATTGAAAAAAATTATTGAATTTCGTACGGAAACATTAGATAATTAAATAGCCCGCTCTCGAGCTTGAGATTTTGGCGATGATCCAACAGCTGATTCAATCAATGACCTTCTAGTTTTCCCAAGTTCGACCGCGAATGGTTTTTCCCCTCGATCAAGCCCGAGTGATTAGATAAAGATTCGCTGTAAAAAATAGTTTCTGCCGCCCAACGAAAGAGGAAAAAAAATTGATAACTTACTGAAAGATTCGATCATCCTCTGTATTTCAACAATAAAAAATATTTATCTTTATCTATCGATTTAATTATTGAAATTTGTCGATTAAATTCAATTAATCCTCCGGTTAAAGTCAGATTAAGCTCATTATTTTCCATTGTCCAGAAGAAATAAGTAAAATTTGTGCGAAAATTCATTAGATAAATCGGCCAATTCGTCTGATCAGTTGCAGTGACAAACAATTTTCTTCACATTAAGATTACACACAATTTCTTATCACTTCTAGAGAGATAAGATGATAACTGTGCCACTGTCGTTATCTCCAATATTTGATACTAACAAGAAACGAGTCGGAGGAAATGTTGGAAATAACTAATGAACTCGAGTTCCAATTAACCAATTACAGACTTAGTCGGGGCTCTTGTGTCTCTTGGACGTTTATATTGTTTCAGTTCATGAAATCCCGGAGAAATGGAGAGAAGGAAATATCATTTCGCCAATGGAATATTTTTCATTGAAAAATTTGAGGCTAGAATTGTGTGTGTAAATTTCACTCATCCGCTTGTTTGAAGAATATTTGACGGGGAGAATTTTTTTTATTGTCAGTTAAACTGCTGCAGATATTTTTAAAACTAAAACTCAACGAGAACAGACGGAATGCGCCGGTTTCACTACTGAAAATATCAGGGGGAAGTCGCGTGAGAAAGCGTTTCGATCGCCTGCATATCGATTTTCACTCGTTTAGGTATTAAAGGAGAACGAGTTGGTGATATAAGAAGACAAAATTGGTACAACAGTCGCCTTTTTTTTTAATTTTTAAGGCGGAACGAGTGAGTGGGATTAGGCGAGGATGGGGTGGTCCGTCTGGAGAAATTTTCCAAAAAATTATTCACAGAAAAACTCGAGTAAATACTCAATGTTAATTCACAATTGCATTAATTATTGCCATACAAATTGATATAACCGTTAATTTCCTGATTTGGGGACTAAATTAATTAATTGATCAATTATTTTTAGGAATAAGGAAATCGAGAAGATGAAGTGGGGGATATTTTTTGTGAGAACGGTCTCAAAAATTGAAAAAAATGGCTTTCAAAAGCTAGGGTTAATTTATCGGGTTAATTGTTAATTAATGAAAGGATCGAATTAATTAATTCGGGCTGTTTTAAGATTTTTTTTTTTTTGTGGTAGAATGAATTGTAAAGAAGCAAAATGTGACCTTTAACTTTCAGTTCGAGCGATTGAAATTGTTGATTTATCTTGAAAATTAATAATTCTAGGGAGAAATGTCAGAACAACATTTTTACAATTAATGACATTGCCGATAAAAAACGTCTACAACGATTTTATGGGACATCACTCGTTATCGAAAGAATTCAACATTCGGCAAAAAGTAATAAATAAATTGGGCAATTTTTCAGATGTTTGCTATTAAGACGAGCGTTAAAATGAGAAAAAGTCCCAGAAAATCTGGTGTTACCTCCTCTCCTTTCAAGCTTCGATCGAAGTCCAATCTGTTACTCATCGACAAGATAATCCCGCTGACGTTACCCTATTTATTTTCCTTTATCGGCTCTCAATCCCAATTTTTCGGTTTCAAACCAACGAATACAGTCGAAAAAACTCATTAAAAACGGGAGAAAAATTGACAACTGCAGATTAATTAAAACAAAAAATTAATAACTTTAGTACGATTTTATTATGATTATTATTAATACATGTAAATTCCTATTGGATCCAATGACTTTCTTTTCCGAAGTCCAAATTCTTTTCTTTGGGGACAGTTTTAAAAAACATTTCTCTCCGTTTTTACTTCATCTTTGTTGTCAACTCTCGACGCAATTTCCCCCGAAAGATAATGAAAAGTAAGAGCAATATTAATGCTAATAACAAATATAAAACAAAGAGGCTAATGAGATTTTTAATTATCAAAATTTGTTCGACGTTCGAGCGTGTGGCAGCACCGGAACGAAACCGTTCTTTACAAAAATATTTAAAATCGGCTGTTGACTCTCCCTATTCTTATTTCTGTCTACGTTTTTCTTTTTCCAATAAAAAAAAAACTCAAGTGCGACATCATTGTCGCTCGCATACCACTTTAAAAACCCACTCGCTCTCAGTACAACTGCGGTCATTACGTAATTGTCTTGGGATGAATTAAAACCGTAGGTGTCACCAGTTGGGTCCCAAGTATTGCCCAGAACTCATGAATTAGCGGTAATAAGAATTATTTGTCCATAATTCAATTGTTCAATTTAACGGAATTAATTTGAGCGAAGAAAATGAAAAATGAGGCACAAAAAATTTGAGTCGAGTTTGAATACTTAATTTTGCCAAGTTAAAGGACGAATTGTCTTGATAGCTAGTGGTTTAAGGAAAAATCATAAAAAACATTTTTTTTGCAAAATTTCCTTGGCTACAACAATTGTATTGACACATTTTCTCGTAAAATCATCTGTTATTGAGATAACATTGATAATTCGATAAAATAACTTTAGAGAGAACGATAAACTCCCAAGACAATCGGCAAATTATTACAACTATTTGACAATTGAATGATTAATTAGGTGGAGGGAATTAATGAGGTAAATTATTAATAATCATTGGATGAATTGTTTATTTACCGAAGACGAGCAAAGTAATCCGCATTGAGCACAATTAGTGATGTTCAATTGATTTTAATTAGTGGAGATCAATTGATTGAGCACTCGATTCAATTTTTTTTCCACTGCACAAGCCGAGTATTTAGAAATTATTTGTTGCCGAGGCACTTGGAGATTTCTAACGTTGAAACGAATACGAAGTATGCCGGCAGACTGAGGCAATAGCTGATACAAGAGTCACTTTTCTCCCACTTCGAGCCGCTCGACAACCGCCGAGGCCGAACCCCACGATTCCTGATTTCTTGGGTGATTATTGTCATTAGGGATTGATTAATGATTTTTTTGTTAAATTCAATTGCTCAGTGGCAAGTGAAGTGAGGAAATCTTTGCAATATTTGGAGATTTCTTTTTGCGAACTGATTGAAAAAAAATTTTCTTTTATTTTATAAAAAATGTTGTTGGCAATATTGTCGGTCATAATTTATTTATAACGACAATATATATTCCCCTAAATGCATTCATGCTACAGTCATTTATTGAACTAGTGAACTTTCATTAAAAATTTTCCTATCAATTCTTCAGAAGTGATTTATTTTTTTTTCCAAAGACAATGGATTTATTTTTCAAAATTGTAGAACTCAATATTTAAAAAATACAATAATTCCTGCCAGAGGTGAAATTTTTTTTCCACACGTTCTAATTATTTTCGAGCCGCTAATTTCCGCTGCACAGATGATGACATGAATACGTTAATTAAACCACTCTATTTCCTACCGCTGGGGAGAGAGAATTAAAAATAAAAAAAAAACAAATGTTTGTTTTATTCTCGAATGAAAGATGAATGAATAATCGAGACAGGCAATGCTCAAGGTCACGACGTGCTCTGATAATAGTCACTTTCGTCTTTCATCTTTCGTCCTTTTGATTGGATTTAATGACATTTTTTATCGCGAGGTCTCTATCTTTTTTCGTGAATCCTTTTCTTGTCATTTTTATTGTGTAATAGTTCAGGTGTCCCTGAACGAGTCATGATTTTTAATTTTTTATTTCTATCTCGCGTTTCTATGTTTAATGGATGCAAAGATTTCTTGAGTCATCAGTATTTTTATATCAGAATAAAAATGAGTGGACAAGAGGCGAAATTGAGGGGGGGGGGGGGGGGGGGTTTTTCGAAAGAAGAGGGAAATTTTTTTTGTTAAATAACCCATTCGTGCCGAAAGGACAACAATTGAGGAACTGAAATCACTGAATTTTATTACGTTCTGCATTTCTATTGGATACGGAGGAGAGCAGAATTAATTCTCTTTGAGGATGGCTCGGTGGTACTGAGCAAAACCACTTTCATTGGCCTATTGTCACTTTATTTAGATAATTTGATGTTATTTGAATTGAAAAGGGATTAAACGAGTGCCTGACGAAAATATCCAGTAAGCGAAATGAAGCCAGAGACAGAGTGAACGTCTTTAACGTTCAATTCCGTCTTTCTAAATACCAAAAATTATCCAAATAGCTAGGTATTTTAATATTTTATTGACTATCAGAAAAGATCAAGAGGTATTTTCTCCTGGAATTGATCAGAAAAATACTCAGCACTTTGTAACGATGAATTTTACCAAAATGTTCATGCATTTTAATAGTTTATTACTGGTAGCCCGAGTGACGCCCTCCTAGTGCAGGTGATTCCTTAATTCCAACAGTTTTGAACAAAAAAAAAAAAACAACATGAAAATTGCAGGACGGAACTGCCCCATAAACGCTGTAAAACTGTTGCGCAACAAAACGAGTGAAATTGAAACTAGTTTGTTGGAGATAACGGGTTTAAAGTGACGAGAATTATAATGATCATGTGGTATGCAAATTTAAATGCCGGAAGATACGTTTTGCTAGACCTTCACTTGCTGGGTACTTGAAATTGAACTTGAAAGGATCCCTGAACTTGAAAGGATCCCTATCTTCGACGATATTGACTTATTGATTTCACCAGATTATTAACTTTCCGATAGGAAGTTATTGGTTTCACCCCAAAAATGGAAAATCGCTAATTTTGTGAGATGTCGACGTCTCATGCCCAGGAGAAACCCCCCCAGATGTTTTTTATCGAGTTGTATGTGTGTGTGTGATCACTTTTTTTTGTTCACGTTCGCGGACGAACGGATAGTGCGATCGAAAAAATTTTGGTGGCGATCGATAGATCTCATCCAGGACAAGATCGGATTAGTTTGGGAGCGAAATCCCCCCACCCCATTTTGAGTTTTTTAAAAGATAAGGATTACAAGAAATTTTGATTTTTCAATTTCTA